>JAOEHY010016759.1:0-14006 GCA_025447955.1 Psilopsiagon aurifrons | reverse complement strand
TTAGTGGGAGGTGTCCCTGCCCATGGCAGGGGGTTGGAACTGGATGAGCTTAAGGTCCTTTCCAACCCTGACTATTCGATGATTTTAAATTGCTTAAGTCTGAAGAGGCCCTGCAGCTTCCTGAGTAGCTTGCAGAGAATCAAAGTACGTTGACTTGTTGGACATGAGACAATGGGAAATCGGTATTGGTAGTGGTATTTTAACCTGCAATAAATCTGTGAGTGGGTCAACACAGAAGGAAAAGAACTGTAGAGGTTCTCACAGAACAGCTGATAAATACAGCTGTGCTATGGCAGAATAAACCACAGAATTGGAGGTAGGGAAGAGAAATGGCAGGTTTTAGTACGAAAAGCTTCAGAAGGTTACATGCTGAAATTCAAAGCTAAAATGTGTGTTAATGGAGGTGGAAAAGACAGCAGATGATGGCAAAATGAAGTTTATTGAGGGGACTTTTCAGGATTGATTTAGCTGTTCCTGAAGCTGGTGAGAGCCATCTGGAGGACCCTGAAATGGGAAATTCATGTTCTTGTCAAATCTCTGTGTGTTGGGGTAAATAGAAAGGTGTTTTGGGTGTTATTCATAGCAATTTGAGCAGCTTAAAGCACCAAGAACATGATCTCAGGGCTTTACAGTGCCTGCACACCAACCCTGTGAATGTAGGTGAAAGTACAGCAGTCATCGTGTGCTCTGGGGCTTCCAAGAATTAGGAGGGTTTGAGCGGTTCTGCCCTTTTCCAGGGAAGAAAAGGGGAAACAAACGTGTAGGGTTTATACTTTACAGAATCATTAGGTTTTGATTTAGCACAGGTACTTAAGAAGGGAGTGCGTTTCGTTTTGCACTCAAAAGCACTTGCTGTAGAAAGTGTTTATCGTAGGGAACTTGTTGCAGTGGATGTGGGAGCTTTCATGTCTGATGGTTTAAGTAGTGAAGATAAGTGAGGACAGTTCTTGGGCAGGGGAATGTGATTCATGGGATGTAGTTCCTGGTCTAATGACCTCTGGAGCTGCTGTAGGAGCTTCTACCAGGACTGAAAGCATCCATTGTGTCCAATGCTTTGCTGGGTGTAGTGCAAGTGATAAAGGTGGGAGCAGCAGGAGGGTAATGCTTTGTTCCACTTGCCAGCTTCAGAGCAGCATGGATGGAGCTGTTTCTGCTTCCCAGCTTTTGCTCAAGTGTTCAGGCTGGGCTGAAAGCTTGGAATTGGGTAAGGTTTTGGGTTGTGTTTTCTGTAACCATGCAAGGGCGGGGATTCTGAGGAACTGAATTGCTTCGATAGGGAGGAAAACTTGTTGAATTTGGGCAAGGAAAAACCCCAGCCCTTAAACATAAATACCTTCTGCTGCTGCACTTCCATGACGCAAGGTTTTATTCCAGTGATAAATTATTTCAGTGCTGTAATAAATAGGGCTTTCCAGCTTCCTTCTGTGGTATTACTTCCTATTTGCCATTCCTTAAGCTGTAGCTCAGACTATTCATTAATTAATAGTTGTTTCCTGTTATGTTGAATGGGACATTTTCAGATCTGATTCTAAATGGAATCTGCTGTGAGAAGCTCTTGAGGAATTTGGGGGTAAAAGGATAAGGAATGTTCTGCTAGACCCAGGCTGCTTTTTCCTATGAATTTCTAGTTCAAATGAGGAAAGGAATTCTTTCCCTGGGAAGTGGAGGACTTCTGAACTACTAACCCCAGCATGTTCTTTTTCTCTCACTAATGTGCCATCAAGCTTGCTTTTCTAGCACTCTAAAGTGCACTTTCCATCTACAGTTGTTACAGGAAGTTGCCAGCGCATCAGTTGAAGAGGGGTCTGGAATTCAGGAGCTCTGCCTTTCATCATCAGAGCAGCCTGGTTCACTGCCTAACCCCAACATCTGCATTAGCAGTGCGTCTCATTTCACCTGTGCAGTAGGGATCATTACTCTGCCCTATTTAAGTGACTGTTTGGCTTCCTTCCTGGCTCTTCTGGGTTATCAGCAACACCTCCATTCACACATGCAACCACCCTGATTTCATGCAGTATTCCTTATCCTCCTCAAGGCATCTCCAGGTTCATTCTTCTCAACTCCCATCTGCCTGTTGCTTCACTTCTGGCACTTCCGCCTCCTCTTCAAGACCCTGCCTCCTACAGCTTGTTTGGCGTTCTAAAGCAGAGGCTTTGTGAATTTGGGAAAGGGGGAGAGAGGGAAGGGGAAGTTGTACAAAGGTATCACACGATCTCGTGGAAATGCTCTGTAAACATCCCTCACTGTTGCTTCTGTTGGTTCAGAACCAAAACTGGGGCCAAACGCAAGTCCTGCAGCAGCCCTACTATAGCATTCAACCCTATTGTAGGGCAAGAAGAAACCCCTTTACTCCTCCCGAGCACCTTTTGACTACCAGTGGAGCAGTAGCAAGCAGTGGAGCTTGGTAGCTCGCACTGGTGGGTATATGTATGCAGTAGGGCTCAGCACTGCTAGCGTGACCTTTCTGTGGCAGTTTGTCATAAATGGCTTTTGGTTTATGGGATGAGGGTCACATTGCACTTCTGAAAATGCCATTAAAAATTAGGGTTCTCTATCGAATTCATTTGTGCCTGGAGGTTGTGGTTGGTTTGGTCTTTTTACAATGAAACCCCCAAGCCTCAAAATTGGATTTTTAATGATAGTGCTTTTTCTGTGCCCTCTTTCAACCTCTTTCCAATATGGGAAACAGGGTGAAAATGAAGATTTCTTCAAAACTTAAACAGTCTCCTTTTAAATCCAATGAAACAGAAGTAATGCCAGCTGTAAAAGGAAGTGCACGTTTTCAGCTGGTGTCAAAGGAGCTCAGCTTATCCCAGTGTGTTTTCCCTCAACAATTAGTTCTTCAGTCTCTAAAGTAGGTTAACAAATAAGAGTTTAATAATCCTGTAGTGTCTCTGCCTTTCTTTGTGCCTTGGTAATTGTTCTGCCTACCATAAAGGTTCGGTGCACTGTGCACCCATCACTTTTCTGCCTGGTTACACAGATAACTCTGCTGTCAGTCTTGAACTGGAGCTCTGGTTTAGGCAGTGCTCTGGAAGAGGGTTTTACCATTCTCATAATGGTTCAAAACCTCACTGAACCAAAGCCAGCCATTCATATTATCATCGAATCATTCGTAACTGAGATGTACAAACCTGGGGGAAGACTTGCATCCGTTTTATAGATTGAGCTGAGGTTGGGATGTGTATGTCTTATGGCAATGTAGATAGAGCAGTGCTTGGACATCCTGAGTTACTCTTCCCTGTTCCTCTGAAAGGACCTGGTGCTCCTCACACATGCAGGGTAGTCCTTGAGTGTAGTCTTCTACCATTTCTTCATGCAAAACATTTCTAAGCAGAAATGCAGCTACTTTAGAGGTAGAAAAGGAAAAGCTAATGCAACAAATGAAAGACTTGTGCATACATGGCTACTTTCTTTATTCAGAGATGGAAGTAACCAAAACCAGATCAATTTTAAAGATAAAAGATGGGATTTTTGGGAAGTCACAGCTCAGGGTTCTTGTATTGATGTCTTTAAAGTGGAAGTGATGTACTGGAACACGTCTGATGAGCTGGTGCTGAGCAGGAGGCTGCGCTCACCCTGGGTGTGATGGCCAGGCTCATAGAGTTAATGGCATTGTGCTGCTGGTGTCGTGAGCGCTTTGGTTTTGGCTCATAAGCCACCTACAGTTCCACTTCAGGGACAATAAAGGACAGCCCCCAGGCTTGTGCAGGAGCTGCTGGTAGGCATCAGCCATGAGATGTAGCCTGGCGTTTGATTAAAATGGAATCAGAGAAATGTTGGGGGGTTTCTCCTGCAGATAATTGAGTGTCATAATCCTCTTGTGGAGGATTATGTTGTGTTATGTTATCTTGTGTTGCTTTTCTTTCTAGGTGGGTATGGAGCTTCTGGGCAGCAAAAGCTGGGGTTTCACAAGTGGTCCATGTGCTCCCTCCTGTAGAGCTGTAACTCGAGTATGTTTTGTGTCTGCTAACACAATAGTAGCTACAGGGGTGGAGGAGGACTTGGATGAGTAACGTGGAGTTTTCCTTCAGCAGCCTGAGGTGTGAAGGTCTTTACTTGCTTCCTTATGGGAAGAAGAGGCCTCCACCAACGCATCAACCTCAGTGTGCTGCTGTTCCAGGGAAGCATATTCTGTGGCTGTTATTTTCTGGGTAACAGCCAAATCAGTTGTTGTCCCTCCCTGCACGCACTTCCATTTATCAGGGAAGTCTTCAGTCTTTTGTATGTCACAAAAACCGTTGAAACCCAGGCTTGAGCAATTGAAATTCAATTTAGTTCAATCAGAGCAATTCAATTGACACAGCTGAGATCTGTGATCTGAGCAAAAGGGTTTGCTTTAATTGCGTAGGAATATATAAAGGATGATGTGATTGTCTTGTTCCCAGCCCTCCAGATAGATGTAATGCCTTTTAAAGCTTACTGCTTACACCCCAGTTTGCTACTTGAGGTTTATGTGGTGCTTCAGCTTTACATCAACTTGCAGGTGGAAATAGTCCCCTGGAAAACAGTGTTGGGGGCTTTCAGAGAGCGTAGCTACCTCTGTTAAGTGGCTCAGCCATCCATTCTGTCTTGAGACATAAGTCTTGTAGTACCCGCTTGCAGGTGGTGAATCATTTGTGGTTGTGATTTGCAGTTCAACTCTAGTGATGTTTGAGTCAAAACCTGAGCTTTATCTCGGAGCAGAAGTGGTTCTGATGTCTGATTTGCTTAATCTATTTACACTGCTCAGTCTACAACAGGCAGCGCGGTGCGAAGCCAATGTGAACATGTCCATTCCCAAACAGGAGAACCAAAACTCTCCTCACTAGAAGCAAGACGTTTCCTTCATCGCTTTGCTTCTGCCATCATCAGTCATGCTCCTGGACTCCTGGTTTCCCATGGCATCTGTGGCTGGTTGCCCTTGCTTCTTATTTCCTCTTCCTAGATGTGTCCTGACCATGTCATGTTTGGTTTTGTGTTCATACTCAGACCACAGTCATCATCTTGCTTCCCCTGTCCCTCGCTTTGCATAAGCACGAAGCTCGTGGTCACAGCAGCAGTTCTGGTGTTACTTAGTTCTGTTTTCAGTCACAGTTTAACATCTTACTTTGGCTTTCTGAAAGCGTCTGTGTAAATGAGGCAGCAGCTTCTGCTTCATGCACTTAAACCGGAGATGCTCTTCCCGTGCCAGACTTCGGTTTCTTGGTCACAGCAGATGAAACAGCCTCATTGCTTATCATGCCAATTCACGTTGGGCATCATCGCTGAAATCAGATTTTCTCCAGTTCTGAGTTGTCTAATTCCATAATTCCTTCTACATGAAATCTTCACTGGTGGGGTCCTCGGCCTCTGCATGCGGAGAAGTTCCGCAGTATCTCACCACTTGATCGGTCACTTCTTCCACTGTTGTTTTCTAACTTGACCGACCTCATCATGCGTCCACCCAGTGACAGTACAGGAAGGTGGTTTGATGCTTCACCCCTTGTGCTTTGCTCTCTTGCTTTCACCAGGAAGTTACTTCCCTTTATCTCAGATCCCTCACTGCTTTCTCAATACAGTGTCCCAGCCTCCAGTGTCTGCCTGTTGCATTTAAACCCAGTACTTTCATACAAGGAGGAGTATCCCCTAAGCAACCCTTAACTTTGTTATGACGAGAGCAGAAGTCATCGGGGTTATTTGCTGAAGAGCTCTCAGGACTGTCAGTCCAATATTGCTGTTCCTTTGGCCTCGCTACCTGTCTTCTGTTGCCTCCTACACTTCTCTTTTGCACACATGGTGGAAGTTCTGTTGCATGTTGATCCTACCCCTGGACGTGGCATGAGTCAGTAGCTAGGCTTTGCAGACGTTATAGTACCAGAATAAATAATGATAGAACACTGAATAATCAAGCCGTGACTCATAAGGCCATCTAGTCCCTGGTTCCTTTCAGGGCAGCGTCAGCGACACTTAACTTTCTTCCTAGCTGATGTTTATGTGCTGAGCTCAGAGGTAAGCAACGGTGAAATTCCAGCTCCCCAGTAATCTGCTCCAGTACCTTGCTAGTCATTGTATCTAACCCGAATCCTCCTTGCTGAAGTGTGAGCCCATTGCTTCTTGTACAGGCTGTGACCAGGAAGAAAGGTATTTCCCTTTTATGTTTCTATTTATTTGTTATTACTATTGAAACACTTGAAATAAGGTACTTGTGGGCTTTGTGGTCGCTTTGCCAGGCCAGCCTGCTCATTCTTCAACCCTTTCTTAATGGCTTTCTCGGGATAGTCTGTTGGATACACCTCTTCCTTAAGGCCCAGCATTCCGAACCTGGATGCTGTGCTCCGTCTGAGACCTGCGTTCTGTTTTGTCTTTGATCCCCATGAAGTGCAGTGCTGCTGTCACGGTAAACGCTGTTGACTCATGGTCACCTTCTCATTCCTCCAACAACCAGGAGATCATTTTCTGTGGGGTTATTTAACTCGTTCTTTCCCTCTGGTATTTATATGATTGAGGTGGCAGCAATAAGAAGTAACAGCAGCTTTTTCCCTTCCATGAGGGTCCTGGTCTGGATGGTCAATGTGTCAATGAGAAACTCTTCCTAGAGGGAAGTGAGATCCACACGAGGAAGTTGTGTGGCTTCGAGCAGAAACAGAACTGGAAAAGATGCTGAGGCTTTTCAATATGCCCTGGGGGGGTATAAGCCATCTAATGTTTTCATGGTGGTTTCCTGCGTCCTTGCAGTCACAGTTAGAAGAGACAGCACTGCTCCTTGGCTATTTATCCCTTTATGCATATAAAGGCAGGAATTTTACCCCTGTTCAGCCTTCAATCTCATGAAGTGCTGATGTACGTGAAGAGATCCGTTCCAAAGCGAATCTTGGCTGTCCTTCTGTGGACTTGTGCTTTGCTAACAAGAGCAACTACATTTTTACTAACTCTTCAGATCTGTTTCATCCCGGTGTCCCAAAGCAAAGGATCCAGCTTTCACTGCTGGCTCTTGAACCTTGGAGCAGCATAAAGAAGCTCAAGTGTATGGGGTGGTACTTTGAGGAGTGAGTTGATGGCCTGAGTGGATGAAACGCATGCTTCCCATCCTCAGGCTCTGAGTGCTACGATGGGTGAGGAGCAAACTCTGCCAGAGGTGGACACAACAGAACCTTACAGAGGATTTTAGGCTGAAAAAACATGCTGGAGGGGGCAGAAAAGGTCTGGGTAGAAAAGGAGAGGAAGGATTTCTTGTTAATCTCTTATCTGTACGGAGCGCAGTACTGCTGTTCCTGGAAAATAACATGTTATTTTCTTTTAAACATGAAGAAAGCAAAATCTAGGACCAAGTGGTGGATCTTAAATACTTTCTATACCAAGAGAAAGGATTTGTCATCTGCTAAGCATGAAAAGACTCCACTTCAAAAAGAACCAGACTGGCTAGGCCCTATATGTTTGTTTTTCTTGATATGGGTCGTGTAGTCCCATTTCTGTTAAAGCAACATTTACATTGGGGTAAATGGAAGAGCTTTTGCTTTACAGAAACACGATTACAAAAGCAGTGATTTAATCAGATGCACTTCACCGAATACTCCCAGTTCAGCCTCTTGTGTGCTGGGGTTCAGCGCTGTGCAAACAGGAGAAGGAACTCTTTGCTTCCCAAGCAGCGAATCAGCTGCTCGGTCAGATAGGCAAAACACCCTGTTGAGCACACACACAATGCCATTAGAGACACGGAGTCCTCGTAATTTAGCTTTCTTTTGTAGTGCCATAGGTTGCGGGGTCAGGCTTTTTGGGTAGGAGCTGTACAAAGTGCCTCAGTGCCCTGTGTGTCTTCTGAATGGAGCTCAAAGCATGGATTTCATGCCAAAACGTGTGCTTGGAGATGGGCTCGGGAGTGTTCCGCTGCTCATGTGCTGCATTATTCCTTTTGAAAGTTCCCAGAGCTTGAGACACGTTGTGTGTATTTAAAAGCCCCATGAGGGGAGGAATAAAATACATTCTTCTTTCCTCCGTGCTTCATGAATAGCTTCTTTCTTGAAAACACAAAATGATAAAACTGCGTTTATTTTCTTAGGTCTGTTTCTATTGGGTTTAGAGTAATCTTTAAAATATACTCTTTCTGTCATTGTTCCTTAAATATTTGCTTTCCCAGCTCAGCCTCGGGACTGGAAAGCCATAGGAAATGGATGTTTGTGGTTTAATAACCTTTTAACTGCTTCTGGTAGCTGAGAGTTCTCAAAATCACTGCAGCAGAGGCTCCACAAGAAGAGTTGCGTTTCCAGGTCTTGTTTCTGTGTGGAGGACTTCTGGGGCCACCCTTTGGTGTCTTCAAGGCCATTCCCCAGGTCTGGCATTGGCAACTCTTCAATTTGTGTGAAAACAGGAGAAATAAATCACTTGTGGGGTATCTTCCTGCAGGCATCAGAAAACAGGAATGCCAGCTGCCATAAATGAGTGGAGCTGCAAGGCTAGGTGAGCGTTCAGGTAGACTTGCAGGATCAGAATATGAATATATAGACCCACATCTCTGCATAAGGTTTACTGAAGGTAAGTTCTAGAGCATGGAAAAGCGTTAGAGCACTTACATTAGTACAATGATGCAAACAAGGCACCTTTGGGTTTTTATTCTGTGGGGTGAAACGGGTTCTGCTCCATTGTTTCCTGGCCAGGGTTGAGTACTGAAGGTGGCTTTTTGCTTCTTTAAACTGAAGACAGTGGCTCCCCAACTTCTGGCTTTCAGACACCAGCAACATACCTTCCCCTTGAGTTCATCTTCAGCTTGATCCAGCTTTCCTTCTGTAAATACAGCATCTGTGAACGCGAGGGAAGCGCAGGTGGGACTTGGAGCTGGGGCTGGGAAAGGGATTTCAGCAAAGGGGGATGCTGCTTGGATATGGTTTTAATCTGTTTTTCTACAAAGAGCTGGGTATTTTGGCAGGTGCCATTGCTTCAGCAGAGACCAGAAACCATCTGAGGGTTTCAGGGTGAGGATTGGAATGAGTTCTGCCAAAGGCAAGTGGAACAGAGGGAGCAGGGTCCATAGCCTTGGTACCACCGTGACCAGAATTGGACCATGTCATGTTCAGGTGCAGCAGGCTCATGAGTGAAGGTCAATGTGCTGCGAAGCCGTCAGAAACAGGCTTTGAATGAACCAGGCCACCCCGTTCAGAGCATCCAACAGTGAGCAGCAGAGTAGAAGCCAGTTGCTTGTCAGGTGAAGCTTGTTTGGGGTTAAATACCCCTCTGATGCCCTGTGAAGCTTTGTTTTGGATGTGATGAGCATACCTGGTTCTTATTTGTTCATAAATAGCAGTGAATGCATTTTAGCCTTTGTTTCAAGGTAGAAGAATGAACATTGAATGTGCATCTAGACAACAGCCTGTCTGTCAAGCAGCAGCTATCAAGTGCCGCAGTGTTCTTAACCTTCCTATTTATTCTTGCTTCAAGCTAAGTGATAGTGCCTTCAAACTGTCAGCGCGGCTGTAACGGCACTGAAATGAGCCCATTGCCTATTGTACATAGTCAAATACTCGAAACCCAGCAACAAAATGGTCTTCTCTGTGTATGGACCCCTCCAAGTGCCTGGTGAATGTCAATTAAAGTGCTTTTAACTGGTTGCCCAACCAAAGATGTGTTGTAGCAGCCCTTCCTTAGCATGAACGTTTTCCTGGCCATATCCACTGCAGCATCCAGGGTCTTATCGGCTGCTTCAGGCTCTGGAATTCTTCATCTCTGGAGTTCCAGAAGCAGCCTTTGTTAATCTTCGATGCATTTAGTAAATGTGTTTTCCAAAGCAGATTTTCCTCTGTCTTTTGCCTAGAGCCCAGTGTAAGTTTTGCTACACTTGATCTGGAGAAGTGGAAGTAGTTAATGAGGTAAAATCCTTTGTGTGCTCAGGTTTGGAGCAGGAGGGATTCATATTCTCTACAATTTGCATGAAGAAAGGGTGTTTCTGGCTGTCTTTAATGTTATTTTATGTATTTTCCAAAGGCTTTTGTGTTGAGATTCCTTTCTAGCAGTGGCCCAGGGTTCGCAGACGTGTTGTTCCTCAGTACCAATAACTGCCTTGGCTGTGCTGTAATGGTATTGTAGCAAATCCAAAAGGAGTCTCATTTAGAATCCCCTTCTACAAAGTTCACTCTGATCTTTGGCAGACAGTGGATGCAAAGGATCCGAGAGAGACAGGAGTGCCTCGCCATAGCTCTCCAGCAGGAGCAAAGAGAGTGACTGAGCAATCCATATGGAACACAAAGAGCTCTCCACCTGTGAGTCGATGCCCTCGTGTCCCCAGAAGAGGTTACCAGTGTAGATCAGGCACACGGAAGACCTAAGGAGGCATTCATCAGCTCCTGGCTTTCTCAGCAAGCAGTGAAACGCTGGGGAACCAAGGAATGCTGCTGATCCAGTCAGTCTTAATGTGCATCTCATTGGGGAAATGGGGTGTCAGTCAATACCTTGCCAAGCAGGTTTAATGGGGTGGAGATTCTGGGAGAACTGGTGGGACTGGAAGTAAGCAGCACTCTTCTAATATGAAAATGGAGTCAGGCTCCTGAGTAAAAAGTGCTGATTTGCCTAATTTCCCTTCAGGTGTTCTAATATACGCAGGGGTCCAAAGGTAATTCTGTGACTGTTTAATAGCTTTTAGGTGGTTGCGATGCAGACCTTGCGGCCGGGGTGGGGGTGTTGGGGAACGACGGCAACTCAGGGCTGGGAAATCAGGTAAGTAGGAAACTTGTGAGGGGGATTTTAGTTCCGACTAAAATCTCTTTGTGGTTTCTGTTATTTCTCATTTTATTCCTCTATGATCTGTTATTTCTATGGATGATTCTCAAAAAGCTGCTGTTCCCGCATAGAAGATGGGGGGGGAGTGGTTTGTAAAGTCAGTGTTTAAACACATATTTTCCATGATGCCTAAAAACCAGGATGGAAAAGAAATCCTCTTTATCTCTTCCGAACTCTGGCTTGGATCACTTCATCTGATGGGAGACTGTGGCTATCCCACAGCTGAGGGGCTGCCGGCTTTGGAAGCCTTTGCTTGAAAAGACATGGATTTAACGTCTCAGCCACCATGGCTTCTCCCCAGGTATTTGAGTTAATGAACAGAAATAGAAACGAGATCATTTTAAGCCACCTGTAGTAAAGCAATTTCCTCTGCAGAGCAGATTTTGCTGCCGTCTCTCTCTGGTTCTGACTGCGTACCCCGCGGGACCCTAAACCTCAGCGTGCAGGGTAAGATCTCAGCAGGCAGGAGTTTATCTTTCCATTTAAACAGCGTGTACCTGGGTACAGTGCTTGTGTTTTCAGGGTATGGAAAGTGAGTTTGCAGCCTGGGGAGGGGGAAAAGCCCCAAAAGCCCTTCTGTAATCTTTCCCCCAAATGAATCCATTTGGAGGATTTTCTTCGAGCAGACTTCCCCTGCGTGTGTCTCTTCTAAGGGCTGTTTGTGTTACCCAAAGACTTCCGGGTATTTAAGATCCTCATTCCTGATGGTACCATCTGTAACAAACTTCTGTTCAGGAGTTCCCAGAGCGTATCCATGTCTGATGCCCAGCTCAGGGTCTCAGTATTTGCAAGGAAGTGTTTTGCATTTCAGCTGCTGGTGGGAGCAGAGGATCTGTAGTCGAGAGATCCCTCATAGAATCATAGAACAGTTAGGGTTGGAAAGGACCTTAAGATCATTTAGCTCCAACCCCCCTGCCATGGGCAGGGACACCTCCCACTATGGTCAAGGTGTTTTAAGTAATGATATAACCATAACTGAGCAATCCCTGTGATGCTTCTTGGTTTATTCCCTAGATTTCCTTCATATGACCCCCCCATCCCAAAGTAGAGCTGGGCCCTAGCAAATAGGAGAACACACCTGCACTGATTTCCTTGCATGCATGAGTTCAAGCTGACTGCTGCAGGCTTGGGTAAAGACAGGACATAGATCTAGACCTGGCCACCCTGAGAAAGGGGTTGATGGAGAGCAACGTGCTTCCTTTAGCGTTTTCTAATTGAGAGGGTTCATGCAGCAGATGCCAGTTTGGGGACCAGCCTGGAAGTGCTGTAGGTCTGCAATAAGGGAAGCTGAGGATGTCTAGAATGACTTTGCTCTGTGGCAGAGCTTGTTTTGTGGCTTATATGTTGTCACTGCTGCATCCTCTGCAGCTGCAAGTCCATCCCTAGCCAGTTTGCTATTGACAGATAAATCACTAGGGCGTCTCTAATGGAGCTGGCACCACTGACCGGAAGGGTTTGTTCTCCCCTTGGGGTACTTCTGTCTGAGTAATGCACAGCAATGATAATGGGGGGAGATTTGGGCATTATTTTAGTGTTTTCTCAGTGAGGTTTCTGAATGGCACAAAACTCACTGGTGGGATTTGTATCAAAGGGTCCTTGAAGTTGGAAGGGACCTCTTGAGATTGACTAAGCCAACCCACTGCTGAAGCAGGGTCAGCTACAGCAGGAATGTGTCAAGTCAGGTCTGGAGACTGCACCTCCTCTCTGCCCACCTTCACAGGGAAGAGCTTCTGCCCAAGAGCTCATTGCAGTCTCCCCTCTGGCAGTTAAAGCCATTCCCCTCTCCTGTCCCTGCAGGCCCTTGGCCAAAGCCCCTCTCCAGGTTTCCTGGAGCCCCTTTAGGCACTGGAGCTGCTCTAAGGTCTCCCCAGTACCTTCTCTAGGCTGAAGCAGCCCTGCTGGGTTCTGGCTATTTCTCTGTCCTTGTTTCCATCACACTTTATGGAACCTCTGCTCCATTCTTCCACCTTTTCCCTCTGGTTTGGGCAAAGCAGGCTCTCCAGGGGTGTATTTTGCACTGTTGTTCCTTCGGTGTAGGTTGGCCGGGAGCTGAGCAGCAGCTGTGTTAGGAGCAGTCACCAGCAGAGCCAAGAAGCAGGGAGAGTGGGAAAATGAATTGCCCTGGTTAGGTAGAGCATGGCAGTGGGTCTGGCAGAGGGGCAGCAGTGTCGGGGGTCCCCAGCTGCCTCTGGGTCCCACTAAAGCTCTTCCCAAAGAGCTTCTAAATACCAATTGTTTCCTACCAAGTTCTCCTGTTGATCAGCACGGACCACTCAGAGCACCGGCGAGAAAGCAAGCAAGACATTCCCAGTGTAGGCAAATCGTTAGGCTTGAGGCCTGAACAGATTTCCTGGAACTTAATGCCATCTCTCTGTTCCTGTTATCTCGGATTCCCAATTTAGATCTGAGCTCTCGAAGGGGTTCATTTGAACATACTCTTTACGAGCACTTGAAAAATGTCAGGCATATGTTTGTCAGATTTAGAGCTGCTTTAAGCACAATTTATGCATGCGTTTAAGCGTAGTAGTTAAGTGATTTCATGAACTGTATCAATAAGTTTATCATAATATAATTGCACTGATACTAGCGAGTTTTGTGAATGAACTGTGTTTGTTTCCAAACAATCGGAGTTGGTTGCGTTGCTACAAAATCTGTGCGGAGACAAACCCTTCCTTCTGGGGTAATACAGGATTGCAAAGGTGGGATGGGCTCTTGGAGATGAGTCATGGGGTTATTTCCATTGAACAAGAGGAAACCAAGGAGCTGGAACAGGATGCTTCTGTACAAAGGGGGTGTAGGTTTGGGTTTGGGGGGTTTCTGGTTGGTTGGGTTGGGTTTCTGTTGGAGGGAATTGGGGGCTATAGATTCCAAGGAAAGCACGTGCTTGGCAGCAATCTAGAGGTTGGTTCAAGTGTCCTGTAGTCAAAAGCACAAAGTCAGAGTAATGCATAGAATGAGTCTTGTTGAGGAGGCTTTGGGTGGTGACTGGGGAAGGGCATCTTTGGTGGGTGCTGCACTGAGCTGGCAGAAGGGAGAACATGGCAGTTCCTTTGCTGGGCTCATGGTTTTCCAGCAGCTGAACATTTAGCACGAAGCCATGGAGAGAGACACATGGATCCACAGGATCCCACTTTGGTTTGGGTTGGAAGGGACCTTAAAGCCCATTCAGCTCCAGCCCCTGCCACCTTCCATAGGGCAGGGACACCTTCCACTGGAGCAGTTGCTCCAAGCCCCTGTGTCCAGCCTGGCCTTGAGCACTGCAGGGATGGGGCAGCCACAGC
>JAOEHY010016758.1:0-16941 GCA_025447955.1 Psilopsiagon aurifrons | reverse complement strand
ACCCATTACCCCTTGTCCTATCACTGCAGTCCCTAATGAAGAGTCCCTCCCCAGCATCCCTATAGGCCCCTTCAGATCGACCTTGGTGGGTCTGTGAGGAGTTGCAAGTGCCTGGAGGGTGCTAAATGATGGTAAAGCATTCTTCCCCTGAGGTGCCCAGTGCCCTGACGTGCCAAGCAATGCACTCTCTGGCTGAAATGACTCAGCACGGAGCTGGTTGCACAGTCCAAAACGCCTGCCCTCCTCCATCTTTTGGGGAGATGTGTGCTCATGGGTGCTGTAGAGGCGTAGGGTGGGTTAAGGATCACAGCTGCACGATCTTCAGATATTTGCAACCAGTTTTTCACAAATGCAAAACTTCCCTCTCTGTTTTGGTCTTACACATTTGAATGTTCTGTCAGAACCTCTACTTGCTGCTGCTTTTGGGTCCCTTCATGCATATATGTCTGATTTGTAATATCCCTTTGTTTGAATTGTAAGCCCTTCAGAGCAGCAATCATGTCTCCATCTGTGCCTTGACAAGGGACTTACATGATAGGTTGGCTTAAAACCACCCATCTGTAACTGAGCTATCCTTGGCTTTTGCAAGGACTGAACTTAATGAAGGGAAGTTTTCTTTTAGCTGCACAACAATCTGATCCCTTTGCCAGCTTTTCTTCGGTAAAAAAGTCATTCCCAGGAGTGATGTGAATTCCAAGTCTGCTGGTATCAGGTATTTTAATGATTGGTTCATTATTTCGAAATTATTAAAGAAGCAATTTAATAAGTATTGAATAAGTATTAAATACATTTGGGAGAGATTAGCTTGATCTTTTATTTCTCATCCTTCCAGGTGCTACAGGTACACACATTTGCACGTAAATATATAGATGAGAGAAACTCATCCCTCATTACATGAACATATATATATATATATACACACGAAGTAAGATCTTCTCATTAATTTTCTTGGACAATGGAGCAGGGACTGTAAGCAAAAGAAATACTGTGAGGTTGACAGTAAAAATCACTAGAGTGGGCAAGTCTTTAACTGAAATAGCTCTCTGTGGCCATCCTGGCTGGGCTCTGAAGTAAGTCCTTCCACATACTTTGCCTCTCCCCCATCCTTCTTTATGCTGTGATCAGAAGTCTACCTTCATGGAACATGAGTCCATCAGGTTTCAGTAGTCTCCTGGCAAGCCAAGCATGAAACAGGGAGCTGCTGCTCCGTGCTCATGTGTACACTTGCCGTCTTCTGGGAAGCAATGATGAGAGGCTCAGGGCTGACTGAGTTGCTGTGAGAAATTAAGCATGTGGTCATCATCAAGTACCAGACCGTGTCTACCTGTATTATGTTCAGAGCACAGAACCCACAGTTGTAAGTTTTGACTGAAATACTTGGCTTGGAGGCAAAGCCAGTGTTTGCCATGATCATCCTGAGTTCTGAATTACCAAGGCTCCAACCAACATGCTTTGCACTGTCTCCCCACAGGCAACCCAAATTAGCCCTTCATTTGATGCCTGTGCCATTTTTCTTCTTGACTTACATGTTGTAACAGTCACAGTCCCCGTTCTGGGAGGAAGATAAGCAGGGAAAATCCTTTACGCATTAATGGGATTCGATGGAGTGTGAGCTCAGGTCCCCCAGTGCCGCCAAGGGACGGAGTGAAATTTGCTTGTTCGTTTTGTGAGCTGGGGATCATTTCCATAGCAGCACTGTGATTATAACACTGCCACAGGTGGCCGTGAGTTGTGAGGAAGAAGTTGTTCATCTGCATGACAGATCAGTGTCTTCTGGAATCTGAATATTAACTGAAAATGCAGGGTCAGAGGGCGGCTGACGCTTGACTTTGCTCTCTTTCCTCTATCCACGGCTTTAATCATGCTACATCTTTCTTTGTGCCTGGTGCTTGAGAGGGTACCCCAGCGTCATGGACTGTTTCCTAGTCAAGAGGTATAAAGCTACTGGCTTAAACATCTGAGGCCCAAGCTTTAGCAGGGGGTAGGGGTTTGAAGGGAGAGGGGGGACCGTTCGCTTCATGCTTTTCACATTTCCCACATAACCCAAAGCAGACTAAACAAAATCAGTGTGAAATCTCATGGCTTGATGCTGCTATGGTTGTATTTTTTAAGCTGTCATCCATTCATTTATACTTATGTTTATTTCCTGGATTTACAGCTTTTTTCAGTCTTTTCTTGTGGGGAGGTGGTGGTGGGGGGAGGTTAAAACCTTTTCAAAGGGGATTGCAGTGAGCAGTGGCCTATGATTAAAGCCCAGTGTTTTTCCTTGATGCCGCACCTCTGCAGTAGTGTCACACATGGTAGCATTTAGGAGCCCTTCACAGCTGAGGTGTTTCAAACACTAATGAATGGAAGTTTGGTCATATAACGCAGGCGAGCTTTAAGGCATGCTTTGCTGAATGGTGTACTGTAGTGGCCTGGGAAAGGAAGAGAGTTATAAATTGTGTCAGTTAGCCACCCAGACAAAATGAAGCCATGTGGAAAATCAAATCTATTAAAGTATGAAGACTGTTATAAGCTGTTTTAAGCTGGTCATTCTTCAAAGGTCTCAGTTGGCTGAGGGGGGAAATTCCTCTTCTTCCTAGATCTTTTTCACGTGCTGTCTTAGGCGATGATGTGCAGCCTTTGATAAAAAACAACTTCTCACTGACAGCCCCTTTCATTAGAAATGTTTATTGCCCCCAGTTTACCACCCATGTCCTGAAAGGTACTGCACATTTGTTAAATAAGCAGTATAAGAGCATTGCATTTGGTCAGGCCTGCTGAAGGCAAACATGAAGGCAGCACTAGGGTGGAGGAGAACAGCCTACAAGGAGGAGAAGGCTTCCCAGAGCCTTAGCTTACCCACTCAAAATGCTTTCCATTTTCTAGCTGTTGATGTCCTCTGGCAATAAGAGGACCTTGACAGAGCATGGCACAGATTGCTTTTCCTTGGCACCCCCTGGTGTAGGTGGAAAGCCTGGTAGGGAAAAGTGGGGGGTATCAGAGAGTAGGGGACCTACACCTCCTTCCCAAGGTGTCTTCTTGAGATGTCAGAGCAGCTGTAAAGGGCATTTTGTTAGCTCAGGAGGTAGTTGTCAGCAGGATAAGACCCACAGTTGCCACAGCATTAATTTTTCCTGTTTGTGTATTCTAGGAAGAGACTGAAGAAACGTCCTCACAAGAGTCTGCAGAGGAAGACTAGGAGACCGCACCATGCAATTTCTACCTCATCAGCAGTTGGGTCTTTTGAAGGGAGAAGACACTGCCTTGACCACTTATTTTCTATTGCCATGGTCTTTCCACTTTTGCCTGGGGGGGGCGGGGAATCGCATAACCTTAAAAAGGATTTGACTAATCATCTTCTTTGTAATCCCTTCACAGTCCCAGGTTAGTGAAAAACTGCTGTAACACAAAGGGGACACAGATTAACGATGCAACTTTAAATTACTGTTTTCTTTTCTCTTAACCTACTAATAGTTCATTTGAGCTGCTAAGTAATGGTGAGTGGGTCAAAAATTGCTCCGAATCAGGTTTATGTCATTCACTGCACTGCATATAAACAATTAACTTGTAACATAGTCATTATAATGGGCATTGAAATAAGAAAGGCTGTGTGTGTAACACTAAAGCCTTGCAGCTCTTCCAGGAACCCACTCCGTACTTAGTGAACTCCCTGTTTTAGAACACCAAAGATAGGGAATAGATACTACTCTTTTTCTCTTGTAACCTTCTTGTAGACTTGTACTTGATTTTTTATTATTATTTTTTTTTTAAGACTTACTGTTATTTCAGGAAAAAAAAATTGAAAGCTGATCTTTCACTTCAGCTGGTAAGCAGAAGAAAGAAATCAACACGAAAAAGGTACTTTCATTTTGCAAAAGGGAAGAAAGACAAAGATACGTTGTATAGTCATAGATACAAACATATCAGCAGAAGTAGTAGTAAACAAAATGGGCAGCCCTCATCTTCTGGACGAGGGGAAGCCAGAGTTGGCTTTCTGTAGATCCAGGCATTTTCTATGGAAACAAAAATGACTGACACCAAACACCTTATGCCATTAATGACTAAGTCTTTATTGAGAAAAGTGTTTTAAAACATACAGAAAGGTGCCTCAGAATTAACCATGAATTTATCCTAACAAAAAGAATCCAGATGGTTTGCTTAGTTTTGCCTAATTCCACTCGCCCCGTACCAGTATTGCATCCCTCCTCAGTACTCATCAGTCCTGATGTAAGAACAAACACCACGTACCTCAGCTAAGCTCGTGCATTACTTTAAGCAATGTATTTTGACATAGGATGGTTTGCTGAGCACCTCGGTGCCAGTGACGTTTTCCCATCTTTGCATTCAAAGCAGCACTTTTAGCACCAGATGCAATATGACCCCACTATTCAGTGCTACCTCTGACTTTTACAAATAACTCAACAGACTGATAAATACATGCTGCTATACACATTCAATGCAGGAAATTTTTACTGGGTAGATAATCACGAGTATCTGCATTTTTCCCTTTATTTCTACTTCCACACTTAATTGCAGTTAAGGAAGCAATATCTTCAATGTGTTTTGGCATGACTTTGTGTTTTTCTTTCTCTTGGTTTGTTTTTGGTTTGTTTTGTCGGGGTTTATTTTTTAATGTACTTACCCTTTTCTCTGCTAGACTTCTGTGTAATGTACTGTTAACTTGAATATATTTTTGTACTGAATTGCTGATAGGTTTGTGAGGATAATTTTCTTCAATGACACTACATGACATAGAAAAAAATTTAGCTGTAATGTTTAAATATTACTGTCCGAGTTTGTACCTCAAATGAATTGTTTAAAGGAATGGACTAATCGATTGACAAAGACCTACCTCCAGACTTTAAATGGAATGAACTCATTACTTTCAGCATTAGTTTTGAGACGTTTGAAACAGTTAGGACTGCAGCTCATCCCTGATCGAAAACTATTTTTGTAAAATAACTTGTGGGAAATGAACACGTTTTAAATTACTTTCGTATTAAAAAAACAAAAAAAAAAGAACAAAAAAAAAAAAAGAAAACCTTCAAAGAAACTTGAAGCTTTGTAGGTGGGAAGCAACAAGCTCAGCTTTTGCATAATGCAATCACAAATATGTGTTTAAAAAGAAAAGAAATTAGTAGATTGTAAGAAAATACTTGACAAGTATTTTCATGTATTTTACACAAATGTGATTTTGTAATATGTTTCAGCCAGATTTATTTTAAATGCTTCTTATGTAGAGGTTTTTTTATTCTTCTCTCTCTCTCACTTTTGCTGTTCTTTCTCTTTCTCTCCTCCTATTTTGCTTTCTCTAGTCCTGTTTTATTTCTCTTCTTCCTCTCTTTCCTAGTCAGTACTTTTTACCATTGTGTTAATAACTGGGCCAGGGGTAGTTTCTCAGGAAGGCGTCTGTTAGTATGGCTTTAGTACCGAGCCAAGTGCAGTTAAAGATAAGTACTTACTGGCTTCTTCCAAGAGGCAGTGTCAAGAAATACGGACCTCCTTGAAAGCCCACAGAGGGTTCAGTGGCGGAAATCGCTGAGAAAGAGCTGATCAGAGTATTACACCTAGACACGTTAATGCTGAGTGAAAGAGAAATAATCCTAGCTATACAGTAGCTCAAACAGGCCAAATCCAGTGTCACTTGAAGGTAGTAGACGGAGCTCTGCTGACTTCAAAGGGCATCAAATCAAGCCTTAAGCAAGTCCCATTCCGGGTTTGATTTTTGCATTCTTTAAACCCACAGTATTCAGTGGATGACACAGAAATAATGGCTGGGGGTGTGTCACACTTCAACCTCTGAGAGACTTACCACTCTGATGAACTGAATCTTGTATTTTCTCTATATTGTAGTACAATCAAAACACATTACTACCTCTTAGGGCCTACTATACCTCATTTTTTTCAGGCTGAAAAATTGCATGTGGCCACTGAATCAGTGAGAACATCATAAAATTTTTTATATATATAGTTTATTTTTGTGGGAGATAAATTTTATACGACTGTTCTTTGCTGTCAGTGGTCACTGCTAACTAAGACTGGACATTGAACTCTTTACCATTTCTGCAGGAGAGGTGTGTTTGCAGGAAAAAGAAACGCTTCAAGATGTTTAACTACAGTTTACTTTTTCTTTTAAGTGTCTTCTAACTTTACGCTTTGTTCTTCGTGTAGAGTTGCTGTCTATGATTGTACTTCGAATTGCTTGCTTGTTGAAAATGTTCCTTTAATGGATTATCACAGTCTGTTCAGCACAATAAACATAATAGCCTCTGTGATCCCCATGTTGTTTGATTCTTAGACTTTTTGTCACAGTTCCATAAAATGGGTAATAAAGTTTGGTCACAGTGACCAAATTTGTAAAAGCTTTGCATACAAGGAGTCTTCTTTTTCTGTCCCAGGACCGTAGGCATGTGCCTGAGAAGAAGTGCACTTGCTGTTAGGGGCCCCAGGGCTGGATGCTCGGCAGATGGACACATCCTATGACTCTCCCCTAAAGGTGAGGCACCCGTTCCTGGCCTGGGACTCGCTGTGCCGAGCTAAGGGCTAAGCCATGCACTCTGGATGCTGTAATCTTGCCCACCAGACAGGAAACACCATAGCAAGGGCCAAGCTGAAATGGGCTTTGTTGAGTGGCCTCAGACCTGCCTCTTGGGGATCCACCAAGATGATATTCTATGATTCTATGAGCCGTCTCCTGTTTTTTAGGCAAGATCACAGTTTGCATCCAAGCTTGTGGAGTCTCCATTCTGCAGCCATTAGGTTAAAAAGAGCAGGTACTCAGAGCAGCAAAGACAGGGTTATGGTCTGGGGCACAAATTGAGGAGCTTGGGAAACTCTGCATTAAAAGCTCCCCCCCCGCCAGACTGTCACAGGCAAGTTGGGCAGGGTTCTTCTGGCTTCTTCTCTTCATTTGCTCTTACATGGCCCTCCTGCCTGTTACAGAGTTTTAAAGATCGTGGTGCATGTCCATTGGTTCATATTTGCAACTCCACCTCTGTCACCTAAGGTGGTGGTTCAGATATTAATTCCTCAGAGGTTTAGGTTTACACATACTTTGTGTTCACTCATTTGCAAACTCTCCCCCTAATCTCCTTTGGCCTAGTAACCTCTGCTTTCCCAAGGGCTCCACAGCATGTTCGCTTTGGACTTGGTTACTTGTAAAATAACCAAAACACAATCACAAGAAAAGCATAAAGAAGTAACACCCATTCAGTCCTGAGTCAGACATGTGAGTAATTTTGTTCCTCACATTGTGGATCTTCCTTTCTCACCCTCCTTGGTCGTATTAAAGAATCATTCCACTTTTCAGACTTCCTGGTGGTCTTCTTCCCTGTGGCTGCCATCATTCGGCTCTTCCTGTTGCTTTATCTGATGTGATGCTCCAGCTGTAACCCACCCACCTAATGGATCAGCCAAGTAGCTGAACTTCTGCTACCCTCTGCTTAACTCCCCTCTACTTATTAGTCATTCCTCCAGCTTGCTGCACTCCCACTTCCCTTCTCGGGGCATCCTCCAATAAACTTCTGCACGCTTCATGCCACAGTGGGACTATTTGTGTGTATAAAACTAATAAGCTTCTGCAGGATGAAGGCCTGTGTTTGTCTAGCAGCCAAGAGTGCTTTATCCAAGACGCCTGTGGCAAGGGTCATATTAAGTTTCTGCTTTTGCTTTCCACTCCCATCACATCACATCCACACAGAGAGGGGGAATTGCTGAAAGCTGGCACTGCCAGTGCCTCACACAGCAATTTAATTGTCCGTAGCTTTTTTGAAACCCAAACCATCTGCTCTGGTCATCATTACAGACAGGATCCAGCACAACGGCAACGTGGCTCTCTGATCACAAGAGGGGAGTCAGATTTGTCACACCTCAAACGTCACCTGAAACCTGAATGAAGGAATGTATCTCACCCTGGCACCTCTGCATACAGAGATGAAGAACTTCTGCTCAATTCATCTTTTTTTTGTCTCCCACCATCTTCCTGATCACATTAATTGTCAAATGTACAAAAGTACTTTGTCATATAGCCTTCGGTACAAATAAAGTTCCAATTTCTATATGCCTTCTTGATTCAGAAATAATAGCAATTGAAACTTTATTGAACAGGGTGCCCAGAGGAGCTGTGGCTGCCCCATCCTTGGCAGTGTTCAAGGCCAGGCGGAATGGGGCTTGGAGCAACCTGGTCTAGTGGAAGGTGTCCCTGCCCATGGCAGGGGGCTTGGAACCAGATGAGCTTTGAGGTCCCTTCCAACCCAAATCATTGCCTCAACTTGCTCAGTCAGATGAATGTCTGACGCTGTATGTTACATACGTTGTCTGAAAAATGCAGTCATCCTCTCTGCCTGGACATTCCATCCCTGGCACAGCCGATGTGGGTTAATGCTCTGTTCCTGCCTGACTCCTGGACCCATGGGCTGTGTGCTACACTAAGAGACGCTAGTGACAGGGAAACCCTGATCCCTCTGCTAACCCACCTCACTCATGGGTACTTGAGGAGCAAAGCTGCCCCATGCACACATTCCACATTGCTCCAGGACATCTCTGACAACAATTCTGGCCAAGTTGTTGCTCTGACCAAACATCCTTCGGTTGGAGTAACAAGCTGTGCTGTTTCTTTTGCCTTCCAGGCTGATACACCTCCATGTGACAGTGAGTTTGAATGTGTCTTTTTCATTCCCACCTTTTATTCTCTTTTGTCACCCAAACAACCTTTTGGTGTGTTGGAAATTTGTTTTCATCTCTTGCATTGCCATCTGTGATTTAATGCTTTTGACCCCTTTAGTGCTCCAGATTTGCAGTGCACTTGTTCCAGTATTCAAGAAAAAGAAAGCATCTTCCTGTAATTAACATCCTTTGAAGATACATGAATGTCATTATGATTAGCCTGACTGTAATTGCCCACTGATGTAGCAGGTTAAGTGGGAAGCAATCTGCCTGTTTACACTCTAAAATAAAGCTGCAGATGGTTGTGCCCCAGACCTGTAGCACAAGATTATCATCAGCTTTTATCTGCTAGCAAAAGGGGAAATTGAAACATTAGGAAATAAGACACAAGTCTTCAGCACTGCTTTCCTACTAAGATGGAGCTAATTAAGCGCAGCTAAAAGCATTAGCATTGTCATATAAAGGAGGAGCTTTACATTGTGGATAGGGTGAAGCTAGAGCAGGAATCCAAACATGTGCTACATTAAGGCACACTATTAAAATAATCAGTGACAGAAAATAACAAATGAAAGCGGGGTGGACCTGAAAAATCAATGGCAGGCAGGAACGTTCATTAGCCAGAGAGGAAACCTAGCAAACGCAGCAGCGCCGTCAAAAACCAAGATTACATTACGTTACGTATGAATGTCAGCTACAAAACATTATGTGGGACCGCTGAAGATCATGATTTTAATCGTAGGGGGGTTTAATTCAGAAAATCAATTAAATATATATAGTTCCTTAAGGCATTTTATTCTTAGTTCAGGGTGTAGGCAGAAAAATAAACACATTTTTATTGCATTGGAACACATTTGCCATAAACCCGCAGTTTTTAGCAATATCACATAATGAAACCAAAAAAAATTAAATCAGTATTTTCAAATAAATCATCTCAGCAGATGCATAGGAGTTACTTTGATCCTACTTAACTGAAGAGTATTGTCTTTAAAGCTACAACATAGTCTAAGATAGGGGTTTGATGAGGCCGGACATGCTCTAAAGGTGTTTACAGTGCATTACCACTCCTAGACTGCAGCTGTGCTTGGGGCCAAGGCAAATTAATCCCTATCTAAGCGCTGTTAGTAAAACTATTTTTGCCAGAGGTTCATAATGTGCTCTCTTTGGGATGATTTAGGTTTGTCATTTATATCCCAACAAACACAGAGTAACTTCAGTGACATTCAAGACCTGGGGAATGTCAACTGCTGGCATCTGCCTCTGCGGCCCAGACTTTGGGTCTCCCCAAACCAAGAAAAGACAGGAGAAAAGCAGAACCAAACATGGTGGTTGTTGTGTTACTAGCAATGTCCTGGAGATCCACCTCACTGCCCACGTATAGTCCCCATAGGTCTCTGGGGTACCCCAATAGCATGTCAACAGATCACCTTACTTCTTTGTAGGGAGAAAGGGGTCTTGCTCTAAACAAGCCTGTGTGTGGCAAAGCAGATGGCACAGAACTTGAGTTTGAGGTGGCCATAACAAAACCACCACTCTCACCTTTACCTTTACAAACAGTTTAGAATCATGATATGCATCTGTTTGCCTTTGGATGCATGGAACTTTACACTGACCCTAACTGTGACTGTGTCTATGTAACACCTTAAAAAAAGGGTGTTTTTTTAGATTTTTCAAAATCTTCTGGTGATTCTCCATCACACGTGATGCTGCAAAGTGTTCTGTTGTACTTAAAACAGTACGGCAATGACACCGCACAGGGTAAGAATGAATGTCAGAAGCCTTGGGTTATCCAGACCAAATAAAGGCATTTGTTTCACAAATAAGTTTGAGAGCACAACTATTTATAGTTTTATAGGGGCAAAAGTTACAGTTTCTGATTAAAATCCTTAGATTTACATTGAATCATCAGCACTTCATTATCCGTGCTGGGAATGGAAGCTGGCTTCCTTCTGTCAGAGTTTGACACGAAACACCTCGGTTCGGTTGTACGTGTGTATTACATGAGAATGGTCGCCATCCTTCTTAACCAATACACACAATTAAATGGTATAGCCCTTGATTTTGATAGGAAATAGGCTTAAGAAAGGCAAATAGGAAGTTTTCATTTCCTGTGGAACACAGGAAGCATTCATAATCTTCTGTCTATCCCCTTTCCCTTAACAACTTCAAGGCTGTTCCCATTCTTTTTAGTAATTAGCCTTGACCTGGAAAGGATGACCTCTACTATTGCATTTTTTTTCATGAAGTCTTGACTCAGATCAGCTTTTAGTGCATGGATTTACCTTTGTACTTTTCTGAACTCTGCTTTGTGGGGAATCTCAAAGTCTTAAATGCACTCCTGGGACGTGCAGCCCTCAAAGTAACTGTGGATCAGTAATGACTTTTCTGGTAACACCAAAATCTGCAAAATCATGAGGCTAAATAGGCACAAATGGGGTGCACATGAATGACAGAGGCAGCAAAGAAATCAGTGCTAGGGAGTTGGCTGAAACCTCATTGGAGTTGCTTATGGCAATTAATCTCTTTCATGTAATTAATCTCTTTCATGGAACTGAAGACCAGCCAAAGTTACAACCTCTGTTCTGTACGCAAAAACTACTGAAAGACATTTCATTGTTACTGTAGTAAATTATATGCAAAAAAAAAAAAAAAACAACAACCCAAAAGGCAGGAGAAAAACAGAAGCAAAGAAAGGAGCAACAGAACAATTGCAAACAGCACTGGGAGCATCGCTGGAGGAAAGCTTGGCAAGAGCACTTTTGATCGAAAAGCAAACTACAAAGACTAAACCTATGAGCAGAGAAGCTGCCTATGGCTCCTTGGTCCATTCCTTCTCTGCTCAGGAGACTGGATTCAGTGCCTTCCTCACAAATGTACAGACTGAGGTCAAGCAGCCCTTGACTCAATTTGTCTTTGTAAATGAAATTAAATCCGGTACCCTAAATTTTGGCTAATTGCTTGGCTTGGGAATGGAAGAATCTTCAAAACCAGTCATATGTACATACGCAGAACAGTCCAGAGGGCATCCCAGAGTGTGTCAGCAGGTTGGGACCGCTGCCCCTATTTACCCCAGCTCTTTGAGGTGGAAGGCTGCTGATACTGTTCTGTTTACACATCTCCTCTGCTCAACTACTTCATGGTAATTCAGAGGCTAACACACAGCTCCTAATGAACTTAGCACTCTGCTGTTTGTTTAAGCACAGCCGTGAGTTACTTTAGAAAATGGAAAATGAGGAAACAGGTCAATAAATTATTTAGAAGAATCTCCTCCCTCCTGCTCCACACTGTCACAGCTACTGCACCAAGTCCACTACCCTCTACAACAGAGTTGCTTTGAAATACTGGTAAAATCGGGGCTTCTTCTGAAGCGCCTTTGAAAGCTCACCAAGCATGGTAAACTTTGTCAAGCATGTGTCATAATCCAGGCCCTCATTCTAGATGATGCTGATCATCCTACCCCAGGGACCTGAGAGACTTAGCACTTTGCAAGTTATGGCCTTGAATTTGGTCTCACTTTAGTTCCCTCACTAAGGCTGCTGTACTGTATGTAGAGCATTAAATTGGTTTACATGAGGTTTCCCTTTCTCCCGTTGTTCATGGCTTCAGTAAAATTATCCAATGGAGTCTAAGCAGAGGAAAGCCAATCTTCACCTGAGAAGCTTCCAAAAGCCCTCAGTTTTGTAAGCTCACTGCATCCACACCAGCCCCACAATACCGTGATGGGTGATTGGGTTGTACAGATATGATTTCATGCTGCAGGGAAAGTGGTGCACAGGGATGTGCCCAAGGTGCACCACATAATAGTTTCCAATGGCAAAAGTCTAAAGGCTTCCCTGTTCTGAGGAGACTGAGTCCCTCAGCAACAGAGCCCCGAAACAATGTCAGCAGTGCAAACCTTTGGGGTAAGCTCTTCTCCCCCACCACATGCACAGAGGCAGTTAAAGACACTTTGATAACATCAGTAAAATGAGTGTGTGTTCTTGTAGTCTATGGAGGTGTAGGGGATTGTACTAAAGCAGCCACACAGTGCTTTTAATAGAGGCAAAAAGCCACAAACCAAGGAGGGCTGACCACAGGAAGCATTGGGACAGTAGTAAACAAAAGAGTACACTGATGTGTTTGGTGTTGATGGGAAGTTAGTGAGGGTTTTTTCCACCTGAAGGTCAAAAGGGTAGCCAAATTAAACAGGTATTCTGCATTTAGAAGATCTGTGCCACCAAGCTTTAGTCATTTAAAACTTAGATGTCTCATCTAAGGTTTTCATCAGCCAGAGGGCAATTCGTTCTTTCCTAAAATACAGGTTTGAGCTGGGTGGTATGAATCACTGATCCCTCTCCACTGAGTGCTGAGGAAGCTGAGACAGTGGTGTTAACCTAGCTCCAAAACAAAAAGTGGGAATATGGGTCATTTCCAATTACATTGTTGAGAGCTCCTACTCATGGGCAATTGCTCTAACCCTTGTACTCCTCTTCCAGTTGTGTTTCCAAAGGGAAATGAGCCTCTTGCCTTCATCACATGCACAGGTGCCTAAAATCCAGAATAGGGTTTAGGCTCTGTGTACCAGTTTCACAGAAATAGCTAACTTCAGACTGGGAAAGGGACAGTCAGTCTACATAGTCATCTCCCCTCTGAACCAGCAGAACCCACTGTCTGGAGCAGGAAGGCATTTCCATACCTGTCCCTTGAATGCTACATGTCAAAGGCTAGAGTAATTGCAGACTTGAAGCTTGGAGGTATTTATTCACATGCACCAGCTCCTCCTTTGATGCCCCTAGTAGATTAGGGGCACTAAGATCATGCATGCTTTGATATTCTGTCATACAACGTTATCGCACACCTGCAAGGAGATGTTCATTTCTTATATTGTCAGCTCAAGCCTCAAACAAACATAAACATACATCTAAACCGCAGAAATAAAAGGCAAAAATACATTTTCTACTTAAAATCACCTAGAATAATTAATTGAATTAGAAAGGATAATTAGAGGTCTAGGCCAAAGAATTTCTGTGTCCTCAGTCACAACTCGTCCTTCCAAAACACACTTCAATGCAAAATAGACTTGCTTATCTTCTTAAAAAGTCTCACCGTGGTGAATGCAGCACCACCATGACTTAACTGCAGGCTCCTTCTGTCCAGTCACAGTCCTTGCAGGGTGAGGATAAGAAGCAGGAAAACATGCTCAAGATTTTAAAGTTTCAGTGGAGAGCAACTACCTCATCTGAGCCCTGAATGCAGACATCACAGATGCCCCAGGCATCATGGACTAATATTTCAAGTAAGACCCAGCAACTTCTTTGGGATCCGGAAAGTTTCTCAGCGTTGCTCTTCCTGATCGGGAGTAGGTGATGGCATTGGGGCATGGGAGACTGAAAGCCCAAATCTGATCAGATTCCCTCAGCTATAGATAATATCCCAGTTAAACATGCCAGCCACTTCCTGTGGTTTGGATATGTTCATTAAAAACCAGTATCTGTTTCTGGCAGCGCTGCTGTTGGGCTCTGTCCTGCTGCGCTGACTCTGCCCGTGCTGGGTTGGGCTTGAGTGAAAACTTCACAGCCGAGCCTTTGAACGGAGCCTAAACATCCATCTTTGTAGCCAAGTAAAAAGGCTATAAAAGGAGGCTTTGAATTCTCATTGTCCAGAACGTGATGCGTAACAAAACAACGTCAGGAAGTAATAAAGATGTGATGCACCTTTTTCCCTGTAAATCCTTCGTGTCAGCTTCCCAGATGGTGTGAGCCTGCGTAGCTTTGTGAAATCAATGAAACCACTCTGCCTAATGCCACTGAAGAAGTCAGCCTATCAGGCTCAGGCCAAAACGCTTTCAGAGCCTCCTCAGCTGAAAGGAGGAGAAAGGAGATGCAGCAGAAATAATATCTAACAGCACTTCCCTGGAGATGGGGGTAGGTTTTCTAGGGGCCCATCTGAACACCTAGACTAGATCTCAATGCGATCCAGTTGGAAGGCAGAACTGTATTCTCATTGTACAAGGACAAATAAGTAATGACCCTGCAGGAACCAGTTACACTCATTTGAACAAAACACGTATGAGAAAACGTTCAAGCCTTCTGAGATTCTTTTCTTTCAGAATTCATGCATTATACAAAACACATTCATGCTGCCTTAGATATCTCATGGGTTGTGGCATCTTCAAAACCACCCAAAACATGTTCTGCCTTCAATTCAGAGTCAGAGCCTGAGCTCAACAGTATACTCCATGCTGGGTGTTACTATGTGGAGACAGTACTTACTTCCCCATATGGAACTAATTTCAATAGAAGCTATCAATTCTATATGAATCAAAAGCCTCCTCTTCTTTCCAGCCTTGGGATGGTCTGGATTGAAAGGCTGGATGTCCCCAGAAGCAGTAAACCATAGACAACAGGGTGTTTCTTTGTACCCTGCTTTGAAAACCTTTTGAAAACGTCTCTCATCTATATGCTGCATCCCAAAACCATGTCCAGGGCAAACATGAAGATGGTGCCAGCCCCACAGATACAGCCCATCCCTGCGCTGCACTCCAAGCACCATGCACACCAGCTCTTCCTCCACATCCTGAAGGTGATGGTGACAACCAGAGCAGGGATGCTGTCATGGAGGTGGCCAAGCTGAGCACCCCACCAGAAGGCACATCGGGAGGGAAGTCCTGGCTGCAGCGGTGGCCATGGCATCAGCAGAGCTGTGCTCTTACCTTCAGTGTGTTGCTGAATCATAACTTTACAACCCTGTCAGATCACAAGAACAAGCGCATATGGGAACGAAAAGAAAGAAAAGAAACATATGAACAGGAACACTAAAAGTAGTCTCTAACAACCAGCTATCACTTTCCAAATATTTTTCTTCTATTAATTTTAAGGGCAAAATCATTTGGTGGTAAATGGGGAATAAACTAAAACCATCTGCACCCTGCTAGGCAGCTGTCAGAAAGCCAAGCGAGCTCTTTGGGTATAGGGGCCTGATGTTTAAATCCACTGAAGCTATTCCAGCGGTGTCAAGCACACTGGTGAGAGCCCTTTCCAAGCACCACGTGCAAGAGGCTGACTCTATTGTTATGGGAACAATATTGCTAAGATTAGAAAGGTGCAGTAGAAAAACCACTAAAATGATGCAGGTTTGCAAGGAATGAATGGTGTCAGGAGATTAGTCATATGGCATCCATTTATTTTAGAATGAAAGGAAACTAGGAGGGCACAGAAGAGATCGCACGGACTGATGGATAAGATGCCTAACACAATATGTAACTTAAAATTACAGAGGTCCAGGTTTGGGCAGAAAGGGAGGGAGCAGCCTATAAATAATTTGAGAAGAAAGTCTTAATCCAAGAGGTAGGTAGCACACAGCCTCATGGCTAACTTTGGCAGTTTGATCCAGGCAGCAAACACCAGCGTCCCTGGAGGAGGGAAAGGCTTTTTAAATAGGAGTAGGCTTAAGAATATGTCCCATCAACTAGGTTCTTGAGATAAGGTTAATGAGAAATAGGTTGATTTGTACTTCCTCAGTTTAAAAGTGCAGCTCTCCATCGATCATAATGTCCTGCCTGGCTGCCAATGTTCATGTGTTAAGTAAACACAACTTCTCTTCAGAACATTAGGATAGCGTAATGGTACTTTGCTGGGGCAAATCTAAAATGTACCTTATTCATTTTATAGGATCCAAGTTATCTGGGGGGGAGGCAGAAGGGGTCAGAATTTATGCTGCAAGGTACTGAAAACACTTCATCGAAGGTTTTGTAACCCTATGGGGACAACCAGTAATTCAGCCGGTATAAATGTAAATATTGCTATTATCCATAAGTTTAATATTTTCATCCTACTGAGCACTCTTTGAGGATTGGTAAAAACGGATGTATTTCTTTTCATCTGTTTTCGATATCCAGCCACATCCTCTCTCCTTGCTCACACAGTGTAGAGAAGGGCACAAAAAAGTGTTGAGCAGCCTTCCTCATATCTTACAGCATTGCTCACAGTCAGATGCCTGCACCCTTTCTTCACAGAGAAAATAGCCCAAGGGTGAAGTGGGATCCCTCCCATGAGTTTCATAGGCTCACAGCTTGCCTGCCCTTCTCAGGCCAAAGCTTGGAGTAAATACAGAGATTTGAACTGAACTCCAGGCACTTTGGAATACGCCGTGCATGAACAGCAACGCTTTGCCAGCTGTTGCCTCTGTCCTCCACTCTTTCACTGTGCATCTGGAAGAGGCAGAATAGGATCATAGAATCACAGAATCACAGAATAGTCAGGGTTGGAAAGGACCTTAAGCTCATCCAGTTCCAACCCCCCTGCCATGGGCAGGGAC
>JAOEHY010016757.1:0-17772 GCA_025447955.1 Psilopsiagon aurifrons | reverse complement strand
CAAGGCCGGGTTGGACAGAGCCTTGGGTGACATGGTTTAGTGTGAGGTGTCCCTGCCCATGGCAGGGGGTTGGAACTAAATGATCTTGAGTCCTTTCCGACCCTAACTATTCTATGGTTCTATGAAGTCAATGCTGGACTTGCTGCGTCCTAAATCATCTTGAATTAACCTATCTCTGCTCTATGTGATGTACCTGCCACAGTGGGCGCTTCAGCTCACAAGGGCCATACTTTGCAGGCAAGGAGCCTGGCATTTTCACTGCAAAGTCACCAAGCCTCATCCTTTTTTTTTCCTTCCACCCCCAGAGCTCACTGCTTGTCTGGAAATTTGGCTGAGATTTACGAGGCATGAGATCTGAGGGGCTTTAGAAATGTGAGGAAATCCACGTGACCATTTCTATATATGTTGATTCAGTGGTGCTCATTTTCACACAGGGATTACTTCAGAAAGGACTAACAATCACATTAACAAACAGCTCTGGAACTTCTAAAACACACACCAGCACCTCAAGTTTTTAACAAGTCTTATTTTGCAAATGGAAACCAAGAAATATCAAGAAATATTGGTTTTGGTGAAAGAATCATTGTATACTTCATATACTTAATTCATTTTAGATATTATCAACTCCAATCAATATGCACAATGCTGATGGAGAGGCCACCAACTTGAGTGCATTACACTGCTGCAAATCACTCATCCTACAATTTCATGGGGCTCTAAAAGCAGAGTTTACAATTAAAACCTACATTCAGCTCAGACTAGTGAGGAAAACACTGAACACTGACAGAAAACCTGCCAGTATCAGAGCAGCACAACGAAAAGTAGAGATGCTGGTAAGCTTACAGTTCATTTTAAGCATACCAGCCCCTGCTCTGCATTACTGACAATGCTTCTTGTAGACAATAAAACCATAGAGAGCGAGACACAGATGTTATGTTTATGGCAGAGATTTGTTCTCTGGATTTCCAGGTATACCCACAGGCTCAGCTGGATGGCACAAGCTGGAGCCCATCTCCTTCCACTACTGCTCCCCACTGCATTGCCATCCACACACATCAATAGCTGCTGTCTCGGTGTTACACCAACAGATTTAGGAAATGACTGGCTAACAAAAACAACAAGATGAAGAGTTACATTCCCAAGGGGATTTGGCTATCTGCAGTGGAGTTTGGGTGAAATGAATCAGTTTAAAATCCAGCACAATGCTGAAAATAGATACAAGACTGTTAGAGATTGTTTTCTAAAAACTATAAAAAGCATCACAGAGCAGGTGTGGAATTTGGGTCTAGTTCCCTAAAGTGGTTATGGCTTCAGTTCACCTATTATAAAAATGAATGGTTCTCTATAAAGCATTTGCACCTGCCATCTCTAACCAAGGACTGGATCTTCATTATGTTATAGACTGCTACATATGCTTATACCAAATCATATGAGACTTTAGCTCTGTTTAGTAACGTGTAAGAGGAACACTGTTGACAGCAATCTCCTTGGGCTAACATGGAATGAAAAAGACTGCTCCTACACTCAAATACATACAGCCTAATCTAACATAGGTCTCGGCATGCTTCTGCATCACACCTACTACAAAGCACAAAGTTCATAAATCTTTAAGTACTAGGAAAAAAATTGCAGTCTTTGTGCAATTTGTTACGTCTCCTTAAATCTTTTTTTTTTTTTTTTTTTTTTTTTTTTAATAATTCTGTAATGTTAGATTTAGGAGATATGAACAAAATTAGAAAGAGGGCATACCATACATATGCCCTCAGTTCCCCACAGCAGGCATGGTTCTCATCTACCCCACAGAAACCTGACTAGAGGAGCTGTGTTCTCTTCACCTACTGGAAGAGTTGTGCTAAAAGTCTTTTTGCTTCTCTTGCAATTTATACTAAGCATCATCTTGAATATCTGCTTTGGCCTATATGTTTGAGATGTGTACATCTCAATTACTTGTTTGCTCCAGAGACTTTTCCAAAGAGAATGTAAAGGCTGGCTGAACATTACCTTCCAAGGGCCCACATAACTCATTCAAGTAATACACATGGGCTTTACAACGCGAGATGAATCCATAAGCCATCAGCTACGCAAGAAGCAGAGAGTGATGTACTTCATTAGATACATATCCTGGGGGATTATTACTGCTCCAATAAATAATAATTCCTGCATATATTACTCACTTCAAAAAACCCAGATAAAGAGAATTGTCCAAGGAGAATAAAGAGTGACCTTTAGTCCTCTCATCTCACTGGTCCTGAGGATAGTCCAGTGATCAGCTTCTCATATTCCCGCTCTTTAACTCTTTGCTCTTCCACCCTCCTGCTGTCAGAAGTAATTACACAGCAATTTTTCCTCTAACAGGCTCTCCCCAAGGCTTCTATCAAGACAACTTCAGGGACCTGCTGCTGAATGAATCCAGCTGGAAACAATCCAGCTACTTTATTCACATCCTTCTCCTAGCCACTCTATAGTCCCAGTCCAGCAAGCACTTACACGCATGATTTTTGTACAGCACATAGCGAGTACTTTTGATTCACATGGGACTATTCAGATACTTACTTGTGGTTTACGGTAAGATGTGGGAGGGCAAAATTATTTTACTCTAAGTTCCTCACAACAAGGCAGTTGCTTTTGGTTGAGGAACATGACTATAACACTGGAATTCATGCTGTTTCTTCTTTTCTATACTGTATACACTAGAACATTTTTACAAGGCATGAATACAAGAAATAGACTTTGCACTTTTAATGGTCTGAGAAATCACAGAATGGTTTGTGTTAAAGAGACATTTTACCATCTCTTTCTGCCCCCCCCTGCCATGGTCAGGACCACTTTCCACTAAACCAGGTTACCCAAAGCCCCATCCAACCTGGCCTTGAACACTGCCATGGATGGGGCAGCCACAGCTTCTCTGGTCAGCTTGTCCCAGTGCTTCATTATCTTCACTGTAAAGAATTTTTTCCCAATTTCTAATCTAAATTTGCGAGTTTAAAGCCATTCCCCTTACCCTATCACTACATAACTTTGTAAAATTTGCATCTGTGCAGGTGGTGGGTTAAGTAGATATTTCTAAGGCTCTCCGTTTGCTCCTGAAGACCCCAGAACACCCTATCACTTTTTGGAAGAGACCTAAGCAAGAATGGTTAGGGAAGCAGAAAAGTTCTCTAAATTTAAAAAACTATCACATTGCCAAGCATGAAAGAAACAATTGCTTTTAATTCAAACACAAAAACATTATGGTCTGAAAGGTTTGTTATTACTAAGTTCTGCTTCAGTTATACCAAAAATATCAATTTGGGCTGGATTTTCAGTCAGTGCAAACAAGCAGAGGAAAGAAAACTTAGACCACAAATAAGGACAGATTCAATTTTTCATTGCCATGAAGTCCACAGATAAGATTCATGAAGCTAAATGCATAAGAAGATTATTCAAAATGTTTCACATCTACATAGTAGCTTTTGTCCATAAGCTCTCTAGGGAGCTTGGTAAGCAATATATGACACATAAAACACGCATGATTTTTTAATTTGGGACCGGACTAATAAAAAGTCCATAGTAAGTTCATTAGTATCTTCTTATCCCCACCAATACATAGTAGACACTGGACTCCACAGGTGGAACAGCAAAACTATCTCCAGTGACCTTCCTACATTCAGACAGAAGAGACTACATTTCATTAGTATGCCTATTAAGACATTAGAGCCTCGCTTGCTGTAAATTACTGGTTATTACCAAATTAAATGGTACAGAACAGATTGCTTCTGTGTGCAGCATCAGACTTAACTCTGATGCTCAGCCTCACTCTCCCGCTTGTCAGGACAGGCTGCAATGAATTGATCAAACAGTGCTGGAAATAATTAATATGTTGTGGTGCTACTGAGCTTGAAATATCAAAGACAGAAGTAAGTGCAAGTACGTTTGCTGCTCCAAATGATGATGATCACTGGAATCTGCTCACCATCAGCTCTGCTACCTCACTTTGACATGCTGAGCAAGCAGCACACAGCTGATGTCATTTATTATTGCTAATTGTTCTGGTCATCTTCTTATCGGAGAAGCTTAAAGAGCTCTGGAAGAGCAAGGCTATGAGGTCAGAGGTATTGCTGCCTGCTGCTCAGGGCACTGTAACTCATGGAAGTTACAAACCAGAAGAGCAGCAGATCAGGAAGCCATGATGAACACTAGTCATAAAGCCATAAAAATTAGAAACAAAACAGGGGGTTTGGACCTAGAAAACAAATACCCCTCATTTGCAAAGGCAACCTGCAAACTGCCAAGTTGGCTAGGTGAAAGTTGAGAGCTATAAGGGAACACCAAGTTAGGGGAACAATACTGTTAGACTCCTTACCTTAGTACTTTGTTTGGGCTCTGAACCTTCCAGTTTCACTTACGGAAATCACCTCAAAACAGCATGTTAACACAATTTGCTTATGTGATACTCCCAAACACACTGCACAGCATTTCAGGTTTGTTAACTGTCTACAAGTGGCTCATGGCCATGGACCAGGACAAAGGGGAAAACCATCTTATCTTGTTAAGGATTCCCTGGATTTCCCATTCATCAAACTTAAAAAATAATAAAAAAAAAAAAATAAAAAAAAATACCACCAATCCCACTACAGTCCTGGTAAGTAAAACCTTCCTTTTCACACAGCAAATTTCAGAAGAGAACCATAGATGTTTGAATATTTTTAATGATAGCATTGTTTCCCTCATTGACTTTTCCCTTCAGATACATCTTTTATCTAGTCTTGGTCCTTTATCATAGAATAAAGATTAATTTTGAATTTCTGCTGATTGTATGATCTTGGACTTCATGAACAAAAACCTCTTTTATGGGAGACATTAATATTCACAGTGACAGCCTTGAACTTCCACTTTCAGAAAGGTTTAATAATTTTCTAAAACCTCTTGATTTTGTCACAATGAGCTGTATTCAGGCTACTTTTTCTACTTGTCTTGGGCTATGTCATTTACCTTGAGCCTTGTCTGGGTGCTAAGCACTAGTGAAGTCCCTTATTCATTATGTTACTAATTGCAATTTTCTTTCCTATTATTTATAACAGGTAATTTCTGTGCAGAGCAGAAACTTGGAAAAGAAGGGGTATGCAAGTACTTTTCATTTTCAGGCACAGTCCATGCCATCCCATGCCTTTCATACAAAAATGAACTTCAGAAGGAGAAAAGGTTAATTAGGAGACTGTCATTCTGGGCTTTTCCCATCTTGGGATTACACCCACTCCAGAGGCAGACTGTAAATGGGGCATCAGTGATGGGGAAGAAAACTCAGCTCCGAGCATAAATCAAGTAGTTACCTTTGAAATATGGTTCCTTTGCCAGAACAGAAGCTTTTTCACCCCAGGAACCAGGGGGCAGGTCACCCCACTTCTAGAAAGGGCTCCTCAAAGCAAGAGCCCAAGGTTAAAAAAAATCAGCAAGGAGTTTTAGATTAAAATGCCCCATTTAGCACGTCTTAAGTTTTTCAAGGAAGATAAAAAGCAGGTGGGAATGCATATCATTGAGATTGTCCAGTGAATTCAGAAAGATGTTTTTGGTTTCCTTGAACTGAAATACTTTGTTAATAAAGATTAGAAAAAAAATAATTTGCTCTTGGAGGAAAAAAACTTGCATATACCAGTAGTGTCCTATATTCAGCAAAGTTGGCCTAAAGACATGTATTTGTTTGGCAGGTCTGCACCTTTTCTGCATGATACAGAATTGGAATGAGGATCTCCTGCCTTGAGATTAAGTTAGTGGTGCATCCAGCCAGGAAAACCAGTATGAGCTGCAGCAGGATGAGAGCACAGATCACCTGGATGCTGTACATCATCCAGCAGCTCTGCCCCAACTGACCTGAAAGGGTCATCTGCACAATGATACAAAGCTCCACAGACTACATCCATTTTTTTTTCCAAGCTATCTTTTTTTCCGGGAGTCTATCACATGCAATGAGTAGCAATAAAATTTAGCTCAGCTCCTCTCTAGATGACACACCACACTCTGAAACATCAAGTCTGTGATGATTCTATACTGATAAAAATGTTTTGAGCACAGACTAAATATTTTGTTCCTTAAAATATTTAACAATCCACTCATTTACTATTCTGTACTGATCAAGGGATTTCAGAGAATCACACAGTAAATTTCTGTAACAAAGATGTTAGCACTGGGCACAGCTAACTTTCAGCAGTGCTGCTCCTGTGGCTTTGATCTCCCTCTTTTTTCATTGCCATTAGCAATACAGGCTCTCTCCCCTCTTCCCCTCCCATTTTTGCCCTGGTTGAGTATTGATGAGGTTAAAAGGATTATTCATTAGCTGCATCCTACCACCTGCTCTTCTGATCCTTGGCTTTCAGGGCTTTGAATACTTTGTACACATACCTTGGGTTTAGTTAATACAAACACTGATAATCTTCTACTTCCTCAAGGCTTGTTTCCATCTTATTTGAAGACAGCTGTAATTAATAATCTTTTAAGGTCTAATTTCCTTTTAGTCAAAGTCAACTTTCATCTCATTACTTATCTCCCTCTTATTTCAAAGGAAACTTTAAAATTAGAAAGTGAGCAATAACATCTGTAGAAAATAATGACATCTGTGAAAAATATTTAATTGCATTTTTTTATAGAAGTTTTATTGTGACTTATAAATAACTATAGCTCTATTCTGATATTAATGCTCAGCAGACCCTTCATTCCTCCCCCACCATTCCTCTGTGCTTGCTAACAAGAAAGCCTCGATATCCTAGTATTGAAAGATTTTTTCATTCCTTTTTGCGATTTTGTTTCACTTGGATTTTTTTCTACCACTTTTTCATATGCTGTTGCAGATCAGTGACAACTGTTTCAACTTTCTGGTTGAATCCATGTTTGGAAGGCAGATTAGGTGGCAATTAATCTTCTATATTTGTAATAAAAAACCCAATAAAATATCTTTCCTCACATCCACATCTAAATGAGATATATTACAAAAAAAAAAAAAAAAAAAAAAAAAAAAAAAAAAAAGTATTTTAGTGCATTTTCACTCTTTAAACAAAGATCTTTACCCATGGCAAATCATCAACTCAATTTATGCCCAAAGGTCACCCATTCTGGCAACAGAAAAGCTTCCCTATTCCTACTTTTTCATCTAGTTAAATTCTCTAGAGGTGGAGCTGAGATTTCCTAACTGCTTTTCTTCCTCATGTTCTCTTTAATGTCTCGACATTATCTGGGTCCACCTTGGTGAAATAGGGAAATACCACATTTGCTCTCTTTTTCATACAAAGCAAATAATAAGCTATAGACTATGTGCAGATTGACTACATAATATAAATACTGTATATTTGTAAGTCATACAGATAATTCAACACTTTTAACTTAAGGAACAGATTGACTTCAAGAGGGAGAATTACTGTGCAGACTCTCATTGTGTACACTGTCTAAACACCATTTTCCATCCCAAAAATTAATCCTTAGGAGCAAAGCTATAAAATAAACAGTGTTAAAAGCAGTAAGAAAACCATCTGATCCATATACACAGTAAGGCAATTTCATAAACTAGAAATACAATATTCTATAATATTAAAGTCCTGGACTGAATTTCAAATCTCCCTTTCCCCTGTTCCACCATCTTAGTGAAGCCATATGATATTTCACCAGGAACAGAGGCAGCAATCAGTTACACATGTAATTTCTCACATTTCAATCTTCTGTAAGATTAAATGTGTCATATCAAAAATTGCCACTGACCTGAAGCTGACTGGTTATCTGCTATGAAGGTGGTATTTTAATTACCAAAGTTAATTACCATCTCCATGGAATGCAATTTCCTAACTTCATGCCATTGTAAAATAGGAAATGGAAAGTACAAGCGGTGCAGAATCCACAGAAGGTCTACACAAAGGCTTCTATATGACTAATTGGTCTGAAATTTAATCAGTTAAATTTCTGTTTCATGTTCCTTTGATAAGATTATCTTAATTACATTTTATAGTATCTAAGTAGGAGGAATAAATAAAAAAAAACAATCTGCTGAAGGGGAAAACTAATTCATAGGTCTAAAGGGAGAAAAGAAAATAACAGGAGGGGGAATACACATCTATAGATTACGCTACATAAATCTCAAATCTCATACTTCCAGCACTTCTTGTTTCCAAATAATCATGAATATACTGAACTGTTCAGAAACTTAGACATTATCAACTTCCGCAACATTTTTTTAGTCTTCATCATCTTTAAAAGACTGCATATGTAAAGTGGTTATACATAAATCTGGCAAAATAAGCGCAAGGAGCTCCAACATTGCCCTTGTGAAGAACTAATACTGTTCTCACATTTTATATGGTAGCTGTATATTCTCTACCATAAAAAGAAAAAAAATACAAAATTTGAGAAACAAAGATTTAAGATGGAGAGATTTTGTTTGTGCTATCAAAAGTCTCACAGTGACCAAGTATCTCACTAGTGGAGGACCCAAGGGTACATTCATTTTTACCTTGTCAGTCTAAAACATGAGTCACGCTAGGGGTGCCTATGCTGCCAAAAGCCAATATCAAACCCAGACTAATCTTGGGAAATTTATTTTTGTATTTGTCTCAAAAACTGTTCATATATTCAAAGTGCCACATCAATTCACATGCATAAAAAAACCAAGCAGCAAGGACAGGGGCAGTGCCACGAACCAGGGGTGCCGGAAACCGCCATGAAGGCTACAGTCAGGGCTTCTGAGGCTGCGTGCAGCGTCCCTATGAACTGCTGCACCAGGAATAACTCAATCACACTGCCCCTTGGGGAGCAGCAAGGACACGGGTTTATTTTCACCTATCACTACTAATATCTCTTCCCTCCATCATTTCCCTGCTCAGTACCAAGGTGACAGATTTGGGCTCCTCTGTCTTTATAATGCTCCTCAGAAAAAGGACAAACTCTCCAAGCACTCATTACTCTCATGACATTCAGCTCAAAAGCAAACCTATGTGGCTCAAGGAGCAGAGCTTTGCTTATACCTGGCCCTGGAGATTCTTTGAGCAGGGAAACAGCCCAAGAATTTCAGGCAAATAACTGTTTATGTGAAACAAAAATTCCAAACCTACATTGAAAACAGTTTTGAGTTCTCAGTCTTGAACAAACTGCATTGTGAGCGTGTGTGTACAGACCCCACTGGACCAGAACTAGAGCTCTGCCCTAGCAGACCACCATAGTCCTCCTGAGTAAAAGTCTTTGGATGGTATTTTGGGGAGAACCAAAAAACATGATCCCATTTCATTATTTCAGTATTATTTTAGAAGAGACTTGGGATCATTTCTTCAAACTCAACACAACAAACTGCAGAGCTGTTACTCAGACATGGCCTAAGCCACGCACCAGTTCACTGTGCTTGTAGAAGACCTCCGCAGATTAAATTCCCTCCTCCTGAAAAACCCAACTACTCTACAAGCTTCGGGTTTTAAAAACATGTTTTCTTCTCTAATCAGATATGAACTCTAGTGCTGGAGACAAATCAAGGTATTTATTGCTATGTAAAAGCTGTATTTTTAATTTGATAGAAGAGGTTTAGTGTTTCCAAATGTAAGCTTTTGATAAATGTGATTTCTCTGAAACTGAAACAGAGTAAAATTAATGTCTGTATTTATTTTGCTTCAATTATGTCAACATTTCATTTGCATAAAATATTGTTTTCATTCCTCTTTAGTGCAATGCATAATAAAACTTTGTATTTTTAATTTATCTAGATGAAAAAATATGAAAGTTCTGCAGCAGTGTGGAGAATCAAGTAATTTCAGACAGAAGTCTGATTTTTTTTCAGTTAACTCATGTTATTTTAAGTGCACCTTTTTAGGTAAACAGTCACTTGACATTTGTTCAATATTGCTGAAGGTCTCATCCTATTACTGTTTCTCTTCTGCAGTAGAAATAATCCGTTACACTATTAGCAGTAAGATATGTTTCCATTAAAAAAAATAAAACAAAAATAAAACCCCAAAGACGACTTATCAAATGCGCTGAGCATAAAGAGCTGTTTTTACACTTACTCATTGGTACTGAGCAAGTCATCCCTTTCTGAAATTAAATGAAGACCCTGACTAATTGAGGTTTAATTTTACTGCAGATGTATCCACAAGCGCAAACTAGAAATGACAAGATGTACTTTGCAATCCCAAACTTTTGCCCCTTCAGTCCTAGAAGTTAAGATAGGAGACCTTTAAAATGTGACATTATAGTATTTATTAAATAAATAAATAAATAAATAGAGTCCTGGAGATGTTTAAGCATCTTCATTCACGTGGGATTTCTGGTTCCTGTGATAATTAACTAAGAGAGATGAACTAACATGGAAGACACCTTTCTCATTGCTGTCCACATGCAATTTCTGAATATGATAAAATTGCTAGCACTAAATGCTTCAAATTGGCAATCCCACTGTTTTCTGGCACTACTGTCAGCTATTTTGATTCTCCAGACACGTAAAAGGCAGGAGTTATGCATTAATTATCATCCAGCATTCTTAATCAACATCAACTATAAAATTTTTAGTCAAGCTCTTGATCACAAACTTAATCATGCCTAGCTCAAACTGATTCACCCTGTTAAATGGGATTCATTAAAAAGGCTCTGCTATCACATCATCAGACGCTTTTCAAATATGATACTTTTTTAGTTACAAACAACATCAGTTGAAGCAATCACTACAGGGACAAAGACTGCATTTAATTAAATAGGATGGACATTTGGTTTTGCATGAGCTGAACAGCTGTACAGGAACAAAATCTAATGGTTCAGCCCCATCATATATGTATTATGAGCTATTTCTGAGGATCCTGGTGATACCTACTGGTCTAGCAAAGAGCAGGAACCTGATGAAGTAGTAATGAGAAAAGAAAGTATATTTTTTGCAGTTGTAAAAGGTAACAAGTCATTCTCAGGGTAAGCAATAATTGGAAAAGTAATTATAGCTTCCTTATAGTGTTTATGCACATCTCACTCCAGGTAGCACAAACACTAAGCTTCATCTACAACATGCTCTCTTCTCATTTAGCTGCACAACAGCTCCCAGTCACAGTGAGGGTAGCTGGGATCTCCCAGAGCAGCCCTCCACAGCCTACAAAGCTGTGATAATGTTTTCCACTACTGAATAGTCACTGCTCCTACTTCACATTGCGGCTGAACACCCTGGATCAAAATACGAGGCTACCCATCACCCAGGCTCAGTGGAATGTGCACAATCTGGAAGAGTTTCTAATGAAATAAATTTTTGCCCCATTCCCCTCCACCTCCCAAGTTTTTATGTAGGCACAGGGAAGAGGACAGGAGGAACCATTACTTTTAATCTCTTGGCATCTGACAGCATGAATTCAGTATTACTAATGTAGGGCCAATCAAAATGCACAGCTAGATAGTCAAAATACACATTGGAAGTAGGAAGAAAATCAGGCATTCTATCAAAAGTGATAGAATAAGTGAGATAAGTGAGTAGATAAGTCTTCTTGATGGGCAGTTTGGAAATCCAGGTTGACTGCTCTGTAAACTGAGTCTATAAAACAGCACTAGAATAAAGTATCTATTATGACAAATAAATATTTAATAAAACTTTGAAACGATTTGTTGGGTTTTTTTTTTGTTTGTTTTTTGTTTTTTGTTTTTTGTTTTTTTTTTTTACATCTCAAGAAAAGACAAAGGAATGTGGAAAAAAAAAAAAAATAAATCCCCATATGTTGACAATTGAAATTTCCATTCATCCAGCACATGACAGGTTCTAAATACTTGCGAATTCTTTGGACAATTATGAATGACTGGTTACTATCTGAGAAACATTAACATTCATTAAAAGATTTATGTCACTCAGAAGTTGTAGAACAAACGGAATTTGCAGTCTTTGAAAATTAAATGCAAGCTTGTACCTGATTTATTGCAGAGATGTTGTAATCAATAATAGAATTGAAGCTTAAAAGCACAAGGTCTCATCTGACAGTACAGCATCTTCTTCATCTGCCCTTCTTGCAGCAGCTAACTTCTAATCCAAGACATCTTTGGTAATAAGAACCGCTCTCTGCCAAAGAAGTGACAACATTTTCCTATCTTTTCTTGCTTTTTTATATCAAGTACCTAGGCAGATTTAATAGTGCTCTTTCACCCTGCTTTGTATGTGCACAGAATCCAATCTCACTTTCCAAGCTGTATCTTTTATCAAAAGAAAAATGGGTTAGAGTTGGCACTCAGGAAGCATTATCTCCAAAGTTCATCTATTGGTTACCATGGTTAATTAACTAATGCATAACCTTTCTTTATCAATGACAAAGCCTGGTGACTTTGATCTTTCAGGTCCCAATCAGATGGATATTTTACTATTTTTATCATTAGGCTTCCTGCTTGATAGGGCCTCACAGGATCTGCAAGCTAAAATTCACTTTTCTTGGTATTAGGTCATTCAATTTGCCTGGTTGTGCTTTACTTCCATACCTTTCACCACCATCACAGGAGTTTCCTTTTGAACACTGCATGGATGTGTTTGCCTACTACATCCTGTAAGCCTGTCTTCCACCTCATGCTCTCTACTGTAACTCCATGCAGTACAATAATGTTATCTGGGGCACAGGGTCTTCCAGCAGCAAGTCCCTGTTCCTGCGGGAAGGTCCCCAGAGGAAGGAGATGACGTTTTCATATCGAATAACTAGGCAGGTTACATGTACAACATTTTCCACTTGTGGGATGACCTTCAACAAAGACTCGAGGACCAGTTTCATATCTCAGATCAGCAACTCAGCAGGTAACATGCTGCATTAACGGAAAGGTCTGATCAACCAAAAAAATGTTCCACAGAAGAGTTAACCTCTGCTTCCTGGATAATGTGACAAAAGCCACAGCTACCTTTCTGTCTAAAGATCTGGACATCAAACCTCAAGTTAAAAGAAAAAGAAAGATGACATTTAAAATATGGTACTTAAGGGGAGATTTTGAAACCATGCACAAAATGCTTCTTATGGAATGAGTAAGAAATTTCTTTTTAGAGTAATGAGCAAAATTAAATTACTGCTGCACTTTCGTCCTTCAAAAGAAGTTCTTTAACTGATAAGTACTGTGATTGAAATGTCATTATTTCAGACATTTATATTGTTTAAATACATCTCATACCTACTGTAGGGTTAACCTCTGTGCTGCCTCTAAGCATTACATCTGTACACACGGAGTGCACAGAACAGATATATACAGGAATGTCACATATTGAAACTTTCTGCACTATAGCCTCACTAACAGATAATCTGCAGAACTAGCATTATTTATGGTTATTTAAAAGCATTCATAATATATTGCATCAACACAACAGTGCTACTTTCTATACATAGATGTATACAGACTGCATTTTATGCTTAAGCAGGAAGCTTACTTTTACTAATAACTACAGAACTTTTCATATCTTTTTCCCAAAAAATAACTTTGACCTTCCTCCATACCTCCAAAATCCCCTCACTTTTTTACACTGCTAACCACTGTGTTCTTGTGCTCTGCCAAGCACTATGCACCATAGCTGCTGTGCAACAGTGGGTTTGGGGGCTGGTTCCTGTGATGGGCAGGATATTGGGCTCCTGCTTGGCTCATCAAGAGCATGTTGGTTCCTCTGCTCTGCATGGACACCCACCTCCACCACAACCCCGTGGGAACTCTGAGTTTAGACCAAAATAGGGCAAGATTTGATTTCAGTACAGCTTTCTCAGGTGGTTGGCAGACCAACTAATGGTGTAACAAAGCATACAATTAAAAACAGCAATAGGAAGCTGGGTTAATTTCTCATCCCCTGTAAATTCAGTTCATACAAGACCAGAGTTTGACCTCACATATTTGAGTGTGCCAGCAAATACAGTGCCTAGGAAGGTATTTCTAAAATAAGAATTATTCTTTCAAGGATTTTTAAAGTTAAAACTCAGCGATGCTCAAACTTAACTCATTAATAACAGAACTGGAAAAAAAAAAAAAAGAATTTGCTAGAGAAATCAAGAGACTGTTATTAGTCACAACCTTCTTAGTGATACCTATATTTTCTTAAAAAAACCTGAAAATGTAATTAGTTACTCAAATAGACAATAGTACTTAACAGATCCTCAGCAATAACAGACCTGCCAAGTACTGCATTCTAACAGCAGGATAAGACACATATTCAAGATCTCTTTCTACAAAACTTTTTACAAAATGTGAACACCTGAGCCTTTTTCTTCTATAGTTCTTAGAAGCCCCTGGCTGATGGAATACCCATGCAGCAGATTGGAAACCTGGGACACTGGAAAGATCTGCACAGAACAGCAGTAAAACAGAGTAGAATAAATTTCTCTCTGCTTAGAAATACAAGCAGAAGGAGAACTCATTTAAATGCATTCACTTTTCTTCAATACCTAGTTTAATACGCTTTGGACTTTAATCTGGGTGCCTGACACCAGCAAACAAATGGTCACTTTATTGCTATCATTACCACTATGAATAAAATCAACCTGAGAAACTACAAATGCTTTCTCCATTGTAAGCAAACAACAAAGCTTAAAAGCCTAGAGAAATATCAGGAGATAATCACGTCCTTGGGACATTTAACAGGCATGGTAAGTACTGTTGCCAGAATATGATTATCTTCTGATAAGAGGAAACCCTGGAGTTTTCACACTGCTGCAGAAAACTCATTACTGGGATGAAACCCTGTACTTATTTTTCCTGAACATGGAGTTGGCAGCCAAGGGCTATGCACAGCAGTTGCAGCAGAGTGCTTCATTTTATGGCACAAGCTCTTGAGGTGACTACCCAGACATTGAATTGACCCCCTTGGTTATCCTGAGCTGCAACTGCACAGGACACATAGAATGGAGCTTGTATAGCATTAAATTTCCTCCCATGAGTTCCACTGATTGATATACAACCACTTCCAGGGAAAATAAAGTTGTATCTGACCATCAAAAAAAAAAAATCCACAAAGTCATTATAGGAGTATAGGATGGCCTTGTGGATAAGAGGGAAAAAAAGAAATTCTCACAAATTCTATCACTGTATTTGTCCCAGAGATCTCTGGAAGTGTCATTTCTCAACCCTCTTACAACAAGGATTTAAATAATGAGCCCGTATGTGGAATGGGTCACGTCTCCTGCCAATGCAGCCTTAGTTCCAGAAGAAATCCAACTCCTGCCATGCACTCTCTGCTTCAAAAATAAGAAGTCTGTTCTGGGACAATCTCCTCCTCCAGGAAACTTTCTGCAAGTGAATGAAGGTCATCTCTTCCAGAATAGCTATTCCTCAATTCCTTTAAACCACATTAACATAGATTTTAGTATTGACTAAACCTAAAAAACCTTGGCACGGATGGTGTTTCTGTGATGCCTCATTCCCCGTGCTCAGTTCTGGGTCTCCCAGTACCAAAGGGACAAGGAGATACTGGAGCAAGTTGAGCAAAGGGCCATGAAGACAAATGGGGGTTTGGAGTATCTCACATGAGGAGAGGTTGAGAGAGCTGGGGCTGTTCTCTTCAAACTTATTTTTTTGAATGAAAACCAAAAGTGTATGTTTGTGTGTGAGGGGGGGAAGGTAGGTTTGATGAATATATCTTTCTCAATTAAAAACACTGTCAAAGAATTGCTAATCACAGACATTTAAGCATAGCCTGAGGAGTTCAGACAGGGCTCTTTCATGCTACCAAACTCACCACATATAAACACAGACAAAAGGATGATCTAATTCAATGCCTTCAGTTTCTTGCAAGAATCAAAATCAAATTTAAGGACTTGATAACTTCCACACAGACAGTACTGTTTTGTCCTACCAACTGTATTTCATTCATGAAAATGTCAAGTGTACATACCTGGACAAGAGGTTTCTGCATCATAATTTTCTCTCATAAGTATATGAAAGCACTCAGACTCCCACCTCCCTGTGCATTAAAGGCATGAATTTGCTTTCAGAGAAATGCCTACTCTCCTCTTATCTTTGAGGATATTATTCCCTTCCTAGAGTCTACTGAATTAGAATGACTGAAGTGGTTTTATTTTTAAGGGCTATATTTTATTTGTATTTGAGTTTTGCAATAGTAAACCCATCAATCAGAAAGACACCCCCTTGCAGTTGCAGAGGATGAGCTTTTCTTCTAAAAACAGTGAAAAATAAAAGCAAACCAGGCTTCATTCACCAGCTGGACAGAATGCCTCTAGTTAGACTCCATCAATACACATCCTATTTTCTTCCACACCTTTGTGTTCCACCACTGGTTATTGAGGCATCACTTCACACAATATATGGAGATACTGCAAGTTGGGAACATTGTAAATTCCACAGGTATATACCTGCCCTCTCACATAACAAAGATCTACCTTGATTCCCCCCTCTCTCCCCACAAGTAGCGAGAAAATTTAGGTAAAGCCCAAATTGCTCATAAGGACCACTGGCCAGATCATCATTCTGAACAAGACCATTCAGTCCTCCATTACTATAGATTACTTCTTTTACTCAAATCTACGCTTGCACATTGAGTCCTAAGAACCAACACCAAGGGATTTGGTAAACAAATCCAATAAAACTTTAAGATTTTTTTCTCTTTTCCTAACACAAGAGAAACCTTTTTCTAATCCTAGAACTTCACACTCAGCAGTTCCACCCCTCAAAAAAATAAAGTACTGCATGCTGTTCTGCTGTCCTCAACACAAGAATTACATGGAGCTGTTAGAGCAAGTGCAGAGGAGGGCCACGAGGATGATCAGGGGGTTGGAGATCCTCCCGTATAAAGACAAGCTGAGAAAGTTGGGACTGTTTAGTCTGGAGAAGAGGAGCTGCATGGAGACCTCAGAGCAGCCTTCCAGTACCTGAAGGGGGCCTATAAGGATGCTGGGGAGGGACTCTTCATCACGGACTGTAGTGATAACACATGGGATCAGAACTAGATGATCTTAAGGTCCTTCCCAACTCCAACTATTCTATGATTCTACATCTTAGAATTGGGGAATTATTTACATTTCAGGCATGATTAGCCAAAACATTTCTATAAATTCATATGATATACAAAATGGGCTTGACACTCTTTATACAGAAGGTACATTGTCTGCTACTGCTTCCTTCCTGGTTGACAGAAAAAGCAGCCCAATTTTTGTCATGCTACATATTATATTCAAAACATTACTGTCAGTATTACAGTCTAGACCATGTTGAAAATATGCCCACCATGTGTGAACCTTCGCAGCTCAATTAGGAGAACATAAAATACTCTTCAAAACCAGCAAATCATATAAGGCTCTAGTTAAGATTTGAAATACATCCATGTGGGACAGTGATTTCAAGAGAAGAAGTGAAAAAAGTTGGACTGTTCACTATTCCTGCAAAATGTTTTTCTGATTCCAAGTGAATTACTGCTAATTACTGCCATGAAGAACACAGACAGGCAGATCTCTCTGCCTGTACTTACAAAAAGCACATTGCACTCATCCAAATGACAAATGAAAGTTTTCCACAATATTTTAGAAAGATAATTGTGCCATCTGGGAAGCTGTGTTGCAGCTGTATAAGAACGAACAGGCCCCAAGATGTGTAACAACTCCTTCTGTGATGAATTAATTTCAGCTAATGTATAAATCTTGGAATTTTTTTCAATATTTTTTTGGGGAGGAGAGAACATCCTGGGACTTGCAGCATTTTAACGGTGCTGTCTGAATGCATATCAAATGAATTCCCTCAAACAGGAAAATACAAACATAGAATCATAGAATAGTTCGGGTTGGAAAGGACCTCAAGATCATCCAGTTCCAACCCCCCTGCCATGCCCAGGGACACCTCACACTAAACCATGCC
>JAOEHY010016756.1:0-14367 GCA_025447955.1 Psilopsiagon aurifrons | reverse complement strand
GTCCTTCCTCAGACACTGTGCCCAGCAGGAGATGGCTTTCCCTGGTGGGGAAGGCTCTGAGAGTTGAGTTCAGCTCAGTTTGAATACTTCACTGTTCTGCTCTTGGTTGAGAAGTCAGAGAATTATTCTATTATAGGTACTGTGCATACAGTACTTTTCCTTTTTATGTATTACACCCAGTGCTATTTAAGTGGTTATTTGCACTATACTGTCCTGCCAGGACAAATTTTCTTTTGTATATTCCAAACAAGAAGATCAGCATGCCAGCATTGCTCCAAACTAGTGTTTCTTCGAAAAAGCTTTCTTAGGTGAAGGAAACAGGGAAGTACCTATTTGGCCACTTTCCTATTTTGACTAGTACTTAGAAGAGGTGTTGTGAATGCCTGCCACCAGCTGCTGTATCTCTACCTTGTAATTAGAAGTAGCCTCATTCTTCTTTTGGTCCCCTAAATTGAGGCGCTCTAAAACAACCTGAACTTTTCAGTCATCAGAACTATCTCAAAATGATCTCTCTTAACATTAGAATAGAAATATAGGCACTAAACTGCATTGTGCAAACCCACATTGTCCAGGAAAGAACAAAAAGAACTGCTCTGGGCAAAATGAACAGTCTACCTTCTCTGCAAAAAGTGCAAGGCTTTTGAGAAGTGCTAGGTCAGGGAACCAAGAAGGCAATTGGATCTCACTAACTGGAGGGAAAAAAACCCAGTAAGGGCTTCAGCTGAGACCAAACTTACTCAGTTTTTCAGTCCCGTGCTTTCCCAGATGTTTCTTTTTTGTTTGAGGCTGCTGCAGCCAGTGGTCCCAGAAGAGGATGACCAGATTAAAACATCAGTCATTCAGCCCTAGCCTACTACAGACCACACACTGACTGGCCATAAGCTAGGAAACAGCATCATCTCAACAATCTTAAAACAACTTCTTGCACTTGAAAACAGTTTGTCATTAATTTCCAGGCATATAGTGAGAAGCACCAGCTGGAAGGCTTTCACCCCAGCAGGAGCCATGTTTTACTTCGGCAATATCCTCATTTAAAAATACTTACCTCAGTTTACTTCAGCAACAGAATGATACTACCACTGGGATACAAATTGATATATGCCCAATAAAAGTCCTATAGATAACAACAAGAAAGTGAAGAAAGCATTCAGCTGTTAAACTCTGTTTTCCTGCTCCCACACTGTAGAGGTAACATTTTTTGTGCATGTTTTTTTAGAGCATTCCCTAGAGTGAGGTAGGATTTTGGAGGGTGGTAGAGATGTATTTGTGCACTCTTATGTACTGTAAGATAGAAGCAATGCAAGAAATGTGAATGACAACCTAGGACACAAACAGAGACTGCAGAGGCTGTCCCAATCCTTACCTTTCAGAGTTGCTTTCTTAAGTACCTTCATTGCATAAAGCTGACTCGCATCAGATCCTTTGATCTTCCTCACTAGAAATACCTGTAAAAAACAGACGAACACTGAACTTCCAGTTACAAGCCTTGCTGCACTTGATAGAGGAACAAATACGACAGTTCAGGATATCTAATGAAAACTGTTGGCTGAAGTATTTCATATCTATTTCACCTGCAATTGGTTGAGCTGGCTCTCAAAATTTTCAGTTTTAAGCCGTCACAAAGAATATATATTCAACATTATTAATTGCCCTTACACATTCAGTTGAAGATGGGTGAATAGTCAGAATCAGGGCACACAGTTCTCTTCATATTCTGACCAGCTTTCCATCAAAATAAGTTATGTCTCATTTGTGCTTAAGAATGTGCAGTGCCTTAAAATCGTTGCCATCAATTAAATCAAGGAAAAAAGCCTCAGACAGCAATTTGTTGTAATTTATGCCATAAGTCATGAATAGTGACTTGCCTAAGAAGTCCATACTTAACAAAAAGTACGACTATGATTAACAAATATGTTATAATAAAAGTAGTTTTCCCTGGTATAATGTCCTATGATATATCTTCTGAAAATGTAGATTTGTAATTGAGGTAAACTAAAACTGTAGCTAAAACTGTATCCTCTTTCTTTTACTCCATGCAGCAACTTCTTTTCTGCCCCTAAGTGCATCTGAGCACTGGAGGGGTAGTGAACAAAGGAATGGTTAATTTAGTTTGGTTTTCATTAGACTTTAAGTGTTTTAAGAATTGAAAATAAAATCAAGAAGTTTTTTAGCTGGTTCCCAGGAATGACTCTGTCTGCTGAGGTCAGAAATACCACACAACAGCGTCTCTGGTTTTATTTCAGCACTTGTGTACTGGACAGAAACAGAAGTAAAGCCAAACACGGAAAGAAATGCCCATGTACATAGCATATACTTATATAAATTAACAAAGGCTGGATGAAATTATGTAGCTCATGAATGTCTACCTGCATTACAAAAATCTGTGGCAACTATTTTATTCATTGCTTGCTCAGGAACCATGCAGCTTTGTTAACTGTCTCCACCCAGAATATGAAAAGCCAAAAAAAGAAAGGAGGAAGTCTCATTCTAGCACACTATTTTCAAGTTGAAAAACTCTTCCTCCTGAAAAAAAAATACCTGCAGACAGATTATGATTTTTTTTAGAACAACCTTTGAGGAAAGCTTTGTGGGAAGGGAGAACAACTTTTAACAAGCAGGTAGGGAAGCTGAAAAAAAGCCCAGACCAATGTAAATCTCCCTGAACACTTTTACCACGGCTTTTACACCTGACAGCATCACAGCTACAATACGTTCTGATACTTTTTTGGTGAGACTTTCCTTCTCAAGGTGTTTCCTGTACATGAGATATCAACAGTTCCTTAGCTGAGCTGCCCTAACTAGCTGAGCGTGGGCACATGCTGCTTGTTCCCATCTCCTCTTTCCTAGATTTATGAACATACAAATGCTTCTGATGCTTACAACTGTAGGAACAAATGATGAAATCTGTATACAACAGGAACACATATGACTTTATGAAGTGTTTTTCATTAACTTTCATGATAAATTAAGATCAGCTGCTCCAGCATTAACAGGAAGTCAATAAATTTAGAAGTTTGGCTAGACAGAGAAATATCGGGATATTTTTCTTTCCAGCCCAAGTAAAAGATTCATTTTTTGCATTACATTGAAAGCAAGGAGAAAGTCAAAATCAAGCTTGCACAGCTATATTGTTATTCTGTAAAAATGGTTATGGACTTTTTATACAAAAAAGAACTCAAAACCCCAAACATTTAAAATAATTATTTTAAGCTGTACTGCACATGGAACAGCACAGCATGCTGCATCTGCATAAATACTGGGCTGCAGTATCTTCCATTCAATCTTGCAAAGCATGTAATACTCATATCGCTGTAATAAGCACAATTATCAACTGACACTACTAGTCACTAGTCAGCTGTTCTCTGTAGCATAGGATTCCCTCCAAAACAGATGACTCAAGAACTCTGTGTGCTGTTTCAGAGGACATCAAAATAATCATCAACCAAAAAGGAAACAGAACAAATGAAAAAGCATTGCATTGCAAAATGATATCATACTTCTGATTCTCCTTAAAGGCAAAGTTTCATTGCTCTTGAAACTACCAAGTGCTCCTGGAGCACTGATTTGACTGGTCCTATCAGCTATACTATACCAGTTTGCCAGAACAGCACAGGCATGCTGCTGATTCAGTTTTCTAGTTTCAAATGCAAACACCTCAGGTTGTCAATATCCAATAACTAACAAACCTCCCTCAGCTGGAGCAATGGGAATATGACATAAATCCCAACCTAAAAAGTTAAGCAAGTGTTGCAACTTTCAAGAGTGTTGCAGGCACCCCCTCTGACACCAAAGGTATCTTCCCTAATCCTGCAAAAAATTATTTAGGCCGCAGCTGAATAACTTGAAAACCCACTGTTCTTCTCCTTCTTGTACTGATTCATACAGTAAGTCTAATTTTGAGTGGTTTCATTTTTTACGTTTTCCAATTTAAACCAAGTATCATTACTGTGCTCTCAAGAAATTCTCTAGATCAAAACTTGCTTGTGAACTCAAACTTTCTTGGTATCACTCACGAAACTTCCAGCACACTTGCTTATCAATATAATTCTAGAATATTCAGGAAGTTGATAAATGCTCTCAATATAGCTTCTTTCAGGAACAAAACTAAAGCCCTTGATTCATCATCAGGTTGCTCAGCTTTGTGCTGACTATCACATCAACTTCCAGGTATAAAACAGTTGTTCAAGTTAGCCAGAATGATCCACCATTGAAAGCTAGGAAACATTTTTTTTTAAACTCCACAAAATAATAGACTCAAAATGATAAAGACTTCAATGCCTGGCTTAAATTTGGCTCACTGTTCCACAGGTTTAGAAATTTTATTTACACCTTGGAAAGAGTTTAAGACTGAACTGACGCCTGCCTCTTTCTTTCTGTCTTTTCTTCCTACTCTCATTTCCAACTGACACATTTTGCTGAAGAAGAATTGCCTCTGGGATTAAGAAAAGCCTTGGACTTAAGACAGAAATGTTGTTTCTGAGAAATTAGCTTGTGGTCATACAGGTAGGGTTTTTTCCCCCTCATTCTCCCACCAGAACAACTGCTCTCTTCAGCACTGGAGTTTGGCTCCAGGATCCTTTTCAACGAAGCATACAGGCTCCGAAGTGAGAGCTAAAGAGCAGTCTGAGACTGAAATGTGCTTGAGATCCCATTTCCCTCAGTGGGAATTAGACATCTAACTTATTTAAGCCTCTGAATGTTCCTATTTTCATTCTCCAACTAAGCAGCAGTGGTGCATTCACATCCCTGATGGGTAGGTCAGAAAGAGGGATGGGGTGTGTCTTATTTTTTTAGAGAGTAATGCTCACTAATGCTCACTTGTGCTCATCAGCCCATATCCAGAGCCATAAGCACCATTTGCTAAAGTTCTTTATACACACACACAAAAAAAATCTATCTAAAGCAAAAAATGTCATTAAAAATAAGACAGAAGAGGTTTGATCTTGCTTGTCTGCCTTTGCAATGTAATTCAATTTAGAAAAATGTTACTGGTGTAAATGAACTCAGAGAAAGGACGTGACATTTTCAATATTGCTCTAGGTTATTAGATAGCATTAAAAATTACCTTTCCATATGAACCTTGTCCTAATACTTTCAGCAGTTCAAATTGAGAAGGATCTGCTTTTTCAAAACCTTCCTTCACATGATGACTGATGTCTATTTCCTTCACGATACCTTCTTCCTGAAAAGGAAACAGCAAAAAACAAAATCCCCAAATCAGAGCTGTTATCCTAAGGAAACATGCAGTTTATTAAAATCTCATCTTCTGTGATGCTACAATCCTGTATGAAAGTTTGAAAACTACAAATTAATGCTTGTCCAAATTTTCCACGTGGCTGTTACTTGCTGGGGAAGGTAACATCAGGACATCAAGGCTTGCTGTTTCGGTTTATTGACCCTCAAGATACAACTAGGTATAAAATATGCAAGCTGAAGCATAAAAATATGCCCATCACAGACCTTGCTAGCAGAGTGGCATGTATGCAAATCTGTGCTGTAGAGGCTCCAGCACACTTGTTTAAACATACTTTCTCATTCTCCCCAAAGCACCACTTAAATACATCTTAAACAGCTCCCTTAGCCTTAAGCAGCAATTCTTCTTCTGAGCAGACAATAAAGAAAAGGCATGGCTAGAAGTATTTCTCCCTATTTACCTCAAGGAATGGTAAGTAACTATCAGTAACCCTCTAAATAGAAAACAAATTAACAATTTATTAATAAGGATTAACAAAGATGTGAAAATGGGATGGTGGTGAGAGGAATTAGCTTTAAATGCTTTGGATTTTCCAGGTTCTTTTGTTAGAATGTTTCTACTGTCAATAGATGCATCACTTGAAGTAGGACTTTTATCTTACAAACTGTGACATATGGCATTTGTTTTAGTTGTCTGGTTTACCTTATTTTGGCTGGTTCCTCCAAAAAAGAGAGTGACTAGGTCATGTAAAACCCAGAGGGCCTACACAGAGTTTGCAGCAACCCAGAAAGTCATTGAGCTGAAAAGAAACCTGGAAGAAAGGACCTGCTCTTCAAGGACACAGTGGTGAGAAAAGAGAATGCTTACATGCCTTTTTATTTCTATAGTGTTTTGTACACTTACATTTGTACACTTACATTTGAGCTTCTTTTTTTTTTTTTTTCCTATTAAAACTACTTGCTCTAACTTCTCTACAAGTAAAACGTGGATTTTGAATGCAAAACCTGCTTGTTTCATCTCCCAGATTGAAAAGAATTACTCATTTAGGAATAGGTTTGAATATTTCTGCAGCCAGCAGAAATAATTGGAAACTCATAAACATTATTTTCACATGAACTTTTCCTGCTACTGTCCTTTTCCCCCAAGAAAATCTCTCAATAAAACCAGGAAATATAACGTTTATTTCCCATTTCAACATTTGTTAAAAATTAAGAAAGTAGAAACAACATCCCAAACCAAAAAATACATTCACAAAAATGTTTGACCAAAACACATTAATTTACTAAACAAGAATAAATTTCATTCCCTTCTCTTGCAGAAAAATTATCACTTTCTACCAACTGTAAGTTATCTGATGTGTGGTTAGCATTACCCAAATTGCTCCCTATAGTGTAGCTCCATCCCTCCTCATCTCTATGCTGCCTCTTTGCACTCACGTGCTTTGGAACAGGGACTATATCCTCCTCTCTGTTTAGAAAGCTTCCTGTACTTTGTGCGTGCTACTAGAATCATGGAAAATAATCATCTCACAGCAACTCATTTTTCTGATCCCAATTCCTCTAGCCTGAAAGGAAATGCTTGAAACCAATTTTCCCAGATTTAAAGGTTTTCAAAGTACAGAACTGCCAGGATCTCTCATCTCGTTTATCTGGCTTTAATGGCTGTGGGAGACAAAGTATCTCTTGGATATTAAAAATATTAATGTTTTCATTTTTTTCTAGGGGAGAAAAACAATAGTAAACTGATACAGATTCTATACACACTATTAGCTATTTCCCAAGGAATCCAAGTTCTGAAACGATGAGCTTTCATACTAAGCAACATACATTAGGTAAACTTTCTGTGGCTAAGAGACTTGCACACTGGTAAGAGTATTATTTTGAGCTTAGCCCACCCTGCCACACCATAGCTTAGATAAAGTATCCAGACTGCATACTTGGGTAAAGTATCTGTAAGCATCTTGTTCAGTAGTTATTCATTGAGGCTAAAAATTACTCCCCATAGACTCCTGGATCACCTCTATACTGAACCTTGTATGCTTGGGAGTTTGCTCTCCTGTGAACACAGGAAGAGTTTGGGGACCGGCTTTTGCAGGCCAGTCTATGTGTGGACACCCCCCTGACAACTGTCTTGTGGTGAAAAAACTGCATGACATTTTCCCAAGTCAGTGCACCTGGTCACTATTTCACTAATTTGCTCATCTCTGTTTTGCACAGAAGCACAGCACAGCAAGGACCATCCACTGCAACCATGCAAAGCAGCTTGTGGATCTGAATTCTGAAATGCACTTGGGAGACAAAGCTCTGAAAAAAGAAGCTAACCCCAATTTTACATACACTACATATCTACCTCAGATTTACTTCTCCTTTGTGCTGAGACCTTGGTCTCAAAAGCTGTGGATGAGATCTGCCACAAACAGCAAATCTCTTTTTAATTAAGTTGGACTGCATTTCAACCAGCTACATTTGCAAGTTTAAAACAGGAGTGAGCTTCAATTTGTCCATTCGCATTAGTCATCAGTCACAGGCCTACAACCTTAAGCATAGTTCTCATTGTTATATTAAATTTAATAGTACCTCTTTAGGTTCATGAGATGTGCTCAGTTACAGGAATATATTGAAGCCATTAAAGTGATAATAATTCAGCTTGCTGGAAGAATGCTTAAAAAATTCTAGCATTCCCAGAGAAACAGCATAAATAATTCATAACTTGCAATAAAAACAACACTTTAATTGCATGAATCTTTAATTAAAATCTCGGAAAAATGTTATTTTAAAGGAATGGGACTGAACATGAAGCCTGGCAGTGTTTAGCAGAGAAGCACACATTTTAAAATTGAAAAAACCTTGCAGTATGTGACTTCATAGAAATATAAAAACATTTCCAACCCTAGTTATTCTATGATTCTATGATTGGTTGAAGGGGCCTTCTGGGGGTCATCCAGTCTGACACTCGTGCCCAAAATATCACAGATACTCAATCAGACCAGCTGCTTTTTGTCCACTGTGGTTCTCAGTGTCTCAAACAATGAGGCTTGAGCAACTTCCTATGGAAGACTATTCTCTTTTGATTTGCCTAGCTCAGAAATGCACACAGTCATGCCAAGCTGCCTGTTTCACAGGTCCTTGGAAGAAGCAGGATATTTTTTTAGGAAGGTAGGATTTCCTGTGGATTTCCTGTGGTCTTCTCACTAAACATGGGCAGCAAAGCAGCACTGAAAAAAAGCATGCCAAGCAGCTCTTTTTTCACTGATCATCACAAGTGGCATTACTTGTGAGCTCTCCAAGAGGTTGACAGTAGTTTAGCTATTATGACAAATCCACTTCCCACTGGAGAAAAAGCCAATCTGTCAGTACTTGGGACTGAAGATGGACACAGACCCTTAAGATAAACATTTGCGTTTGCAAACAAAGATCTGTTTGCCGTACGTATATTTCTATATTCTTATTACTTATTTTCCTGCATGGATTCTGGAATGACTTCTGTTGCCTTGCCTTAGTAGAAAAAAAACTTTCACTACCATTTATGGTTTTTGAAGTCTCCCTGTTTTAAACTAATATGGAATGAGGTATAATTTTTCTCAGGTACTGATGAGCAGGGTGAAGCCCAAACCATTGGAGCATAAGCATCATGGGCAGATCTTACAATTATTTCTGCTCTGAGTTGCATCTTAGGGACTTCTCTAACATGGATGTTTTTCACTAGCACAGCAAGTACAGCATTAGGAGTTTGCGTAAGAACAATAAAACTGAGGCAAGAGATTCACAATACTGACAAAGCCTGCACACTGAAGAAGCTGTTTTGATGGAAAGGGTTTCATTCTGGAATAAAACATGAGCCAACTTCCAGAGTGGTTTTGATCAGTGAAGTTGGTGAAGTCAAAAATGAAAGTTCTACAGTTTGGTCTTGCAACAGCTGAGCACAGCAGCCTGGGCTCTTGCTCCCTGCTGACTTGTCCCGACGCTGCATTAGCAGGAATGCTTGACTTGATGAAGCTTAATCTTCTGTAAACTTCTCTAAATATTTATGTTTGCACAAAAAGCATCATTCTATGACAAAAGTGAGATGGATGCTCTTGGCAGCCTGAAGAAAGCACATGATCAAGCATGGGGAAGGACTAGGGGAGGGAGGTTAACAGACTGGAATATGTTATGAAGGAAGGATGGACAGTGCTTCTCTGTGGTAATACATGTAAGACCTATTCAGGGCCTGATTTCATATTGCATTATTCACTTAAACGTGTCCTTCCACAGCCCCCAAGTTGGCAGAAATTTTGGACACACAAGTAACCCAGTATTTGACAGGAAGAGCCATTCTGATCTCCTTTGATTTGGGATATTGAAGACAGACTCTGCTCTTACTGTGTCACTGTGGATGGCACAGACACGTCTGGTTTGGTGCTTCCAGAAAGCAGCTGCTCCCTGTAGCACTGATCTCAGATCACTTCCAAGACTTCCTCATGCATCTGAGATTTTCGTTGGAGAAAGAGAGGAGCTAATGCTCAGAGGCTGTTGGAGAGCAACCACAGAAATCTCTTTCAACTGCATCAATACTTCCTGACTCACTGTCACATGTCTGAATAGGATTGGGAAGCATAGGAGTATAGACCTGGGAGTGGATTACAAAAAGCCAAGCAGGCTTTCCTGGAGTGTAGCTCTTTTCAGGCATACAGCCTCTTATCTTGCCTGCCTCATAGCCTCTCAGCAAAAAATTATAGAAGGAATACCTCCTAGGAAACTGAGAGGTTTAGCAACCCCTTTTGGAGTCTTGTCTGGCTCCTCCCCAACAGATTTCTAAAGAGCAGAGCTGAGGACATCCTCAAATCCAAAAACCACCTTACCTGTGCCCAATATATCTCAACCACATACAAAAACCTTCCCCACCAAGATTTCCTGAAATGGTCTGAAGCATGCAGAGAGAGGTCATTCTAGAATCAGCTACTTTTAGGAATGGACAATTTTATGCAACCATATCCTATGGGAAAAAATTATGCTGCTAATGTATGATGATTACTGCTTTGCAAAATCAGTAAGATAGGATTCTCATTTTTATTCCTTGCCTGGCCATCTCCCCAGTGGCACTTGATCAAGCCTGCCAATGCATGCATGGTTGTGAAGAGTAAGCTTAATTTTCCAATAAAATAAGTGCAGTTCTGATGTGCAAGTTCTCCAGTCTTCAGATCTGTTGGGCATGTTTTAGGGCCTAAGGTCAATGAAGAAATGAATCAAAATGTCCAAAAGGAAAGAGGAAATAATGATAACTTTAAAGAGAATTTATTGTTGTTTGAGAGAATTAGTCTATAGCATATGCTCCACAGAGAGACTTTGTTACCAGTCCTACTAAGTGGCAAGTTACCACTTAATATAAACTCAAATCACAACTATTTAACTTCCAAGTGACACAGGCAACACAACATTCCAAAATAATACGGTCCATTATGAAAGCACATTTTAAACTCTGGTAAGGGAAAAGTTAGGACAGGATATATCTGATAAAGATGAGGCCAGGTTTCTACCTCTGTTTCACAGGTTCTAATCTGGCTCAACCCACAGGAGAGTAATTTTTGTCAAGACATAATAGGCTATTCAAATTCTGCTTAGTTCAGGAAATGAATTGCTGGCCTGTGTTCAGTTCTTTGAGGACAAGTATCCACATTAAGAAAAAATGTGGAGGAGCATTTTCGTTAGCCTCTTCCCAGCAGTCTCCAGCAGCTGGAGTAATCTTTGAAAGAGAAATCTTCCATTTTAAATAGTTTGTAATCCAAGTTCTGGTTTTTATTGTGGTCTGGAAAGATGTAAACTGAGCAATAATACTGTAAATGGGTCTGGTTGTTTTGTTCTCTACTGTCTAATTAATTCTTGCTTTAGTAACAATGAATTGGACTTATTGAGACCTTAGAGAAGCCTGTGGAATTCGCTGTGAATTTACTGGACATTGTGCTAAGGTCTGTCTGGTTTTCAAGCATAACGTCCCCTACCTTCTCCAAAGGTCATATATAGTTAAAATAACACACAATGATTTTTAGAGACCCTGGGATTTCTTCACCACAGCTTTCACAAATGCGAACAGAAAGTGCTACCTTGCATATGGAATTCTACTAAACAGATCAAAGTTTAACGAAAACCAAAAGCCTCAGTGTGGTTTCTGGGGAGTACAACATTATCAGACCCTGCTAAATTCAGTGTATCTTTTTCCAAAGAGAATCTTTTACATTCTCCTTAGCACTTCTCTCCAGCTCTCATTTTTCATCTTACATTTTAAGTTTCCTCTCTGCAACACATGTCTCTACAGTTGAAGTTCAGCTGAAATCAAACAAACTAAATGCGAAGAAGAATCACTGAAAACAAAGGAGAAAACACAACCTGCTGGATAGATAAACAAAGTCTATGAATTTGAAGTTTGAGTACCTGGGAAACCTGGCTTCAACATTTTGTGCTACCAGGCTTCCTAAAGTATCTTTGATGAATCACTTAGGGTTGGATTCAGCTAAATAAATGCAGGTATTTATAGTGCAGGAGGCAATGTTTTGAACTAATTGTCTAGGTTTACTTTGCAGTCAATACACAGAAGCAGACACTTCATGAATAAGAGATCAAATGAAGTCACATCCTAACAGTGCACATTTCTTTCCGCTAACAATGAAGAAAGCCTAAGATAACTTGTTGAGATGGGGGCTTCTGCAGTTGCATGAAAGGAATTCATGTTTACCTCAAAAGTTTGTAAAACACTTAAACAGAATACTATTGTAGATTTTTGATGGCATTGAAGAGAGATGTTTGCAGATCCATGCCATGAAAACATTAACAGAACTTCCACTGAAATTAAATATTTTTCAAAAGAACTTGGATACTTGGAGCATCCAGGCACCTACAAATACTCTAAGGTGTTGGGAATAATCCACATACCAGGATTTTGCAGCTCTGGTAAATTAGGAATTATTTCTATATCCTCCTCTATTTGAAAAATAAGGATATTTGCTTTTTGTTATTCATGGGAATACTGTGTCGACTAAGGAAAGAAAAAAAAAAAAGTGAAATTATCTCATACTGCAGTAATGGATGGAAAAATAATCTGAAATTATTCCAGTATTATGTGATAATGGGTGACCTGCAAACAGATTCTCTTTCAGCTTAGACTCAGACATCTTGGTCTTGGAAATCTTTATTTGATGACTATACTGTCTGTACATTCTTAGAACAAACACAATGACTTTGAAGATGGATGAGGAGAACCATTCAAACCACTATTCAAAGTGCAGATACTCATAAAGCAGAGGGAGATGTCAATTCTTAACCTTTCAACTCTGAACTAAAATTCTTAGCCAGGGTAACTCTAATCTTTATGCTAATTCTGGTGAAAACTACAATAGTTTATGTGGATTAGAGAGTAGAAAGAACTCATAAAAAACCCAAAAGCTACTGAAGCAAGGGGTTAAAAAAAGCAAGCAGAACCATCTGGTCACAAAAAATACAAACAGTTGGCCAGCCTTACTCATACAGCAGCTCTCTACAAATACTCAAATACATTTGTGAACTTTAACAGAAACAGTCTCAAAATGAGTCACACCATTAAAGGACAAAGAACTCAGCTATAATGCTCTAAGCTACAATAAACAAGAGCAGGAACATTTTCATTAACATCTTACTTGGCATGGTTTACAGGTGTGCCTTTGGCCTTTACATCTCAGAAGAGCTGTAAGGTCCACTACAGACTGATTGTTTCTGCTGTGGAAAAGGCAAAAGAAGAACACTTGCTGCTCATTCACTAAGGAACTAACTGCAAGTAAGTCTGGATCTGGTGCCCAGCCCTCCCAGGAGTGCCACTGCCTCCCACCACTGCAGCCTGCTCACTGTGCTGCCTGGCAGCTGTTTCAGTGTGCCAGCCCTCAATGGGAAGTCCTAATGTGATGGCAACCCATTGTTCATGCACTTCCATGACAGGGTAAAGGTAACTCCACATCCCTGTGTCACAGCTTTCCCTCTGTAAAATGCAGGTAAGCCCGGCTTATGTTTTCATGGGGTTACTGGAGTATAAGAGCCCTGAAAAAGCTATGAAGTGCACAGATACTATGATAATAGGCTCAGATAACAAAGAAGGCAGACAAAAAGGTCTATCTGTTCAGGATATTATTCAAGAAATACAAACACTTTCCAAATAAGCTCCAGTTCCCTTATTGCTGTACTCAGCTGCTTCACAGAACAGGAAAAAAAGTGCCTGATGTTTTACTACCGCACTTGACTGTGAAATAAAACCTCCAGCTGCATTAGAAAGATAAAATGCTTAAACAAAACACATTTGCAACCATTTCCTCACCATTTCTCGATTCAAATAAAGCACTGCTTGCCATAGCAGTGTAAATGACACCACAGCACAGTAAGTAGAAAATGTTGTAACAAAGCCCTGGTGTATTTGCACAGCGATTTGAAAGAACTGAATCATCTTTAATATGAATAGTAAAGAAAAAAATATTAGGTTTTACCTTGAAATGTGAGGAGGAATTGACAAAAGGCTGTAATAGGAGATAATCACATTCAAAAGCACTGGATTAATCAGTTCAGGAAAAATACAAGTCTGTTGTTAACAAATCACTTGTACGGTTTGGTAATTACCATCTTCTCTCTGAAAAGAATACTAGCCTGCTATCATATTTTGCATCCTCCCATTAATTAAATTAAGCATCAGCTAAGGATTCAACCAGCTTGTACTTCACAAACTGGAATACTGTTATTATTACAGTTGCTATTATGTTAGGAAAAAACATGTTGTAATGAGGTTAGTTATCTCAGTGACAGTTTACAGGCAGAGAATTAATAGGGAAACGGATTAATGTGAGGTCATTATGGAATCAGGCCAAATACAAATTAGTTTTAATGCCTCTGTTCACAGCTTGGAGCGTCAGTGAAGGCACTGAGAATGTGAGAGAGTGATGGAGCTGAATCAGGAATGGAGACTGCAAAAGGGAAATTCCACAGAGAAAATAGGACAAGATTTAGCAACAACACGGATGGAGGAAAGAAGATGTGGAGAGCAGAGAGATAAGGTGGTATTAAGAAGGACACTGAACTTACAGGTCAAGGACAATTGGTTTGTGTCTATGTGTCGTGGTTTAAGCCATAAATCAGCCACGCAGTTTGTTAACTCACTTCCCCCTTTTTCTTCCCTCTGCTCCTGGA
>JAOEHY010016755.1:7020-51746 GCA_025447955.1 Psilopsiagon aurifrons | reverse complement strand
CCCCCGCCCCCCCATAGATTTAGAAGGCTGGGGATAAATGTGAAGTTAGTCTCTATTTTTTGTTTTCTTCTCAGCAGCAGTTCTTCCTGTATAGTTCTTGGTTTCCATTTGATTCTTTCTTTAAGCTAGTTGCACTTCTCTGCCCCGTACTTTTTAATGTTTCTTCCAGTGTCTGGTTAGGGCTTTTGAAATAGTTTGTTATGCATTTTCATACCCTCCAACTGAACCCATTGTACTCTTGAAGTACAGTACCGTTTTTGAGTCAAGAACTGAAATAATACAAGGCTAGGAGGAACACCAAGTTGAAGTGGTTATTTTTTCCTATTTCCACTGGGAGATGTATGAACTTCTGTAAGAGGAGATATGGTAGGACTGATAATCTGAAACTACCACAGCTCTCAATATGTAAGCCCTATTCTTCATGCACCTCTCTTCTTTTTTTTTTTCTCCACTAGTTCAATCTGAGCCAAGTGAGATTTAGGTGGGATAGAAAACTGAGCAGGAAGTACTACTAGGTATTTGTTCTTAGTTCAGTAATATTAGTTGAATATGTGCAAATGTAACATTCTTGAAATTCCGAAGAGATCTTGCAACAATGAAGGAAGCATATGAAACTGTTCAGTATGAATGCTAAAAGCAGATCTAGCAGACTAAAATAGCTACTAGGCTGTTCTAAGCTTCTTGGCTCACAAAAATAAAACAGTGAGTAATTTCTTGCTTTTTTTAGGGGTCAGTCCCACTCTCATTGAAGTTTTACTTAGTGTGCTCCTTGACTTGTTGGTATTAACAGTTCTATAAATCTCTCAGTTGACATTGATTTCTTGGTACAGAAGCCAAGCAAAGCCTTCCCCATGATTTACAGGTCAAGAGCTAAGACTTTGTGCAAAGTCTTGAGAAACTGAGCTCTGGAAAGATTCCTTCTTTGATGGAGACAGCCACAATGTCAAGCTGCTGTACATAACTTCAGTTTGGAACTCCTGCTGAAACCCAGAATTCAGAATGATGCTTAAGGTATGCTAGGGCAAAGAGATTTGGCCCAGCATACAGTTATGAAGAAGAGTAGACAAACAACACTGCTCTAAGGGCCTCCTTAACAGCAGGGGAACCAGCTTGCTACAGTGGTGAAGTGGTAAGAATTGAAAGCCCTTCCATGAAAGAAGGCAGAGCACCTGTATCCACTGTTACTCTTGTATCTCTTGAACTGTATGGTCCATAGAGTTTTTGTTCTTCTTGTTCTGTGCCTTAATATGTTTATATCGAATTATTCTTTCCTCACTGGATCTGGAGGTCACTTCTTTGATCCCAAAATGGGTGAAAAATGCAGAAGCAAACTAACATCACCAAAATGCATTAAGACAAAGACTATTATAACAGAACCTGCTCTGGCAATGTAACATTTAATTTAGAGAATACATAAATGAGTTACTTTATTCTAGAAGATGCGATTTGCGATTATTCACTTTAACATTTCCAAACAAGGCAATCCATCGCACTGTCTGCAACAAAGCAGCTTAAAATTATGACAAACCCAAGGGATTTAATTTTTTTTTAATGCTTAATTGAATTGATCCCTTCATTTATTAAAGGGAAAGTAATATATTTTACTGTGAGACGATAGTTTAAAGGCTGCATATCAAAATCATTCAGACAGTGTATGGATAGGGTTGGGCAGTTAGGTTTCAACTAGCTTGCCAGCTTCCTGTTCTGAGCAGAATAGTTTGCTTTCACATTACCACCAGTAAAGGAAAAACACAAAAAAATTATTTAAAAAAAAAGGAAAAAAACAAAACCAACCAAAGAAAAAAACACGTCAACCAAAACCCGAAAAACACCACCACAAACCACCAAAAAAGCCACCTCCAAACCCCCTCTGTTGTCTTGAGCAGGTTTTCATCTGCAATTGAATGGAGTCCTGCAAACAATTTGTGATGATTCACAGGAAGGAATAGGTTTCAATTCCTTCTCTTTGAGCTATGTTGATTCTGCAGGGAAATGGGAGCAAAACAACCTGTTAGTCACATAATCATGAGACTTGGCCTCGAATTCATAGTGAACAGGTGTGATGAGAAGTGAGCTACCTTTAATACATGTTTTTTGTTAAATGACCTATTTTTAAATATGGCTTAGTAGAAACAGTGGCTTTTATATAACAGGGTTTTATATAACAAACAAAACCCCCACAAAATAGTTGACTTTTGTAACTGCATATTTATATTGTATATATAATATTCTTACAGCTGTATCATATTTTTTTCTTCAGTATTCATAAAATATTAAATCTTAAGTATTCACAAAATATTGCTGCACTGCCTTCCAAAGAAAAGGAATTGTGCATTAAAAAGGTTCACCAATATCAGTTACCTTCAGCACTGCCAAAAAGAAGAAAAATAGAAAAAGTGGCATCCCAGAATCCCAGGTTGGGAGGGACCTCAAGGATCATCTGGTCCAGCCTTTCTAGGCAAAGCATGACCTGGACTAGATGGTCCAGCACCCTGTTCAGCCGTATTTTGACCGTGTCCAGTGTTGGAGAGTCCAGCACTTCCCTGAGAAGGTTATTCCAGTGGCTGATTAGTGACAACATTTCTTCTTGTGTCCAGTTGGAATTTCCCCAGGAGAAACTTGTGCCCATATGGCAAATTTGGAGTTGGCCTTCCAAATCCCAAGACTAACTTTATGAAGTTGATGGGTTTTGCCATTTAGTTTCCGAGACGTTAGGACACATCTAGCTCCTGTCTTTTCTCTGCAACTTGAAAAGAGTTACAACAATTTTAGCTTCGGATTCTTACCAAAGCTGAAAATTTTCCAATTAAATTTCTTCAGTATTTTTATTGAACTTCAAAGTTTTAAACAAAACCAAGTGTGTCATAACTCTACCACAGGTAGTTACGTGCACACCAGGAGCCTGTGACAAAGTCACCTGCTGGGGACTTGAAAAAGTTCATTTTGTTGATGTAGCAGCACTGCCCAGAGCTGCTGACAGGATATCGTTACATTTACTTGCTGGTTAACTACTGCTTTGGGTTTTGGGATGTGGTTTTCCAGCCCTAGTGCAACTCTGAGCTCTGTATCAGCATTTTCTAGTGCAATATGTTGGCATTCCTGTATGAATGGACAGGAAAGGAGTAGCTTCCTTGTGAGATCGAGAAAAGCCACAGAGAACACCCCTTTGCTCTTAGGCAAGTAGTTTACATTCTGGAATGCTCTCGGGGCAATTAAACTGTTATAACCACTTTTGCGGTGTTGGGGTTGGTTCCTTTTGCAGCGGCGCAGCGATGCTGGCTGGAAATCACATCACATCCCTAAGGGGCTTCGAGGAAGTGCTGTCGGAGGGCCGTGCTTGTTCGAAGGGGCTAGCGAATCCCTTCAATGCCGGAGTCCCGTCCCTGGGAAAGGACTATGCAAGCGGCGGCCTTTCCAGGGCTCTTTCCCCCGGCCGAAGCCGGCCCGGCCCGGACGCGGACTCCAACTTCTCTCCCCGCCCGGGCATCGCGCCGATGCTTGGAGTTTCCTTCCTCCGCTCCCCCTGCGCGGAGCGACCGTCCCCCGCGGGCCCCCTCTTCCGGCTATTGCCGGCGCTCCCTCCGCCCCGGTCACACCTGGTCCCCGGCCAGGGAGCGCCCGGCCCCGCTGGGTTTTGTTCCTAACTCCGCCTCGGCACTTCTCTCACCACCCTCCCCGTTAGTCCCTCCCTAGCCCCGTCTCAGCCCCTGCGCTAGCCGGCAGTCCCCTCCCACGGCCGCGTTCATTTCATACCAACTCTCATTCCTCGCATTCCTCACTTCCTCCTTTCAAACTCCAGGGGAAATAAAAACCCTCCCTTTTCCTTCCGAACTCCGGCCCGACCGCGAACGCCGCTGCCGCCCCCTCGCTGCCGCCGCCCGGCTCCGCCGTGCCGCCGTCCGCTCCCGCGCTCCTCAGGTGAGTGTGCGCTTTGTGCCTCCGCTCCCGCCGGCCCCGGCTGCCGCTCCGACCTCCCCCTCGGACACCCTGCCGGCGGGCCGCCCGGCCCGGTATTGTTCTCGCTGTCCCCGACGCTGCGGGACCAAAGCAAGGGGGAGTCCTGAGGGCCCACCCGCTCCCAGAGCCGCCCCGGGTGCCGCTGGGGCTCCCCGGCAACTTTTCTCTTTCTCTCCGATTCGGCGGTGGGGCTGCCGAGCGCGAAGCTGACCCGCCCGCGCCCCCTTCCCAAGCCCCCGCTCCCACCCCTGCGGGCTCGGGGGTGGGGATCGGGCGGGAGCGAGGGGCAGGCGCGCAGGAGCAGCCGTCGTCTGCTCTTTTGGCAGAAAGTCCTGGAGCAGAAGGAGGAGTTGGAGCGGGGCTCCGCTGCCCCTACGCAACAACAGCCGCTCTCGCCTTGCTCAGGTCGGGACACGCGATTTTACGACCATCGCTTTCTCGCGGGGTGAAGGGGTACGGATGCGTGTGGGAGACAGGGTGAAAAGGGGGTGTGTGTGTGTGGTGTGTGTGTTTGGAGGCGATCATGTGCGACAGAGGAGGCACGGCCATACAAAGGAAGCGATAGGAACATCCTCAATGGAGGCTCCGGCGCGTTCCTCCGTCGGCGAGGGGTTGCTGGCGCTGGGACTTGGGCAACTCGGTCGCTTGTCGCCTCTGCTGAAAACTGCTAGCGCTTCTAATGGGGAAGAAATAGGCTTCTGGGCCCCTTGTAGAGATGTGCTTGGGAAGGGTGGAGAGGAGGATCACTACTCCCTGTAATAAATTCTGGTGTAAATTATGGAGAAAAACAAACAAACGAATACCATAAGCAAACCCGTCCGTGAGAAGGCATGTGGGTTGTTACAGGGCATTTACCAAAGATGAGAAATGCTGTTTTCCCAGAGCAGTTAGTTATTTGAAAGTTAGCATTCAGTTTTGCTGGCATGCATCTAGAAAAGATTCAAATTGAAAGCAGAAACAAAACCACACAAAAACCACTAACCAAACAAAAAAAGCCCCACCAAAGCTCAAACAAAAATCTTCCGCAGGTAATTTTTCATGTAGATAATTCCACTTTCACAATTCCTTGCAAGGCTAAAGATGAGGCCTTTTTTTTGTAGAAGAGGAATGAGTGTAACTCAGTGTATTTTAAAGACTTCTGTGAGGCACTTTATGGTGAATGGTCATATATGTTAAAGCAAGCAAACAAAAAAGAAACCACCAAACAAACCAAAACCAACGACAACCAATTTACCATTTTTTGTTTTACCTGAAGTTACATTCATGCTACTTTCTAACCTTAAGAGTTAAGTTCTGCAAATCCTCTACAAGTAAAGAATGCAAGTCACTTTTCAAATGCAGGGGGCTGGGTGGCAGGGAAGGAGACTTGGGGATTGTTTTGTGGGGTTTTTTTTCTTGTTTCCCAGTACTCAGAACAGATCGGCTTCTCCTAGTTTTGATTGCACTGTGTGCAAGTGAGCAGAGCATTCGTTCATCTGTCTGTCCATCTGTCTGTGTAAATGTAAGAGGTTTTATTGTTCTTCTACAGAGCGAAGTGGGCAGTAGGACATGGCAGAGGTAACCTGGAGGAACAGAACAAGGGGGATAACAGATTGGGGAAATAATAAGTGCTAGGTCTGGGTTGAAGCAGCTGTACTATCACACATGCAGTTAACGCCTTTTGGTCTTGATAGATTTTTCTGATAGCAGAGAAGAGCCTGGATCGTGCTGTAGTGAATACAGTGGGGGTTCTTTATCGGGGCTGTTGGATGCTGGGGGACTCTGTGGTTTTCTTTGGAACTTGTGATAGCAGAACGAAGGGCAGCCAGCCAGGATGCAGTGACCTTACAGGGTTTTCCTAAATCCCAGTCTGGATAGTTCCCTCAACTCGAGCATGTGACAAAGTCTATCATCTCTAAACTGGACAGTCAGCTCCTTGTTCATATCCTCTTGGAGGTGATCTTGGGAGCAATTATTGTGCATGAGAGTGAGCGTCAGAAATTTCTCCGCTGTCCTGGTCCTACTACATCTTTTGGATTTTTAAAATGAATTTTACTGATTGCTTTGAAGTATTTTAGGTTATTGCTGTGATAAGTGTTGATATGTTAGCGTATTACAGAACAACCATGGGAAAACTGTGTGAAATTGAGTAGTGTCAAGCTCTGAATAGAAAAAGGGCTCCATGGTGCCAAATTTTGCTTGTGATTTAAAATAAAATCACGGTTGCTGTTGGTTTTCTTACTCAGGTATTTGTTTCTCAGAACTCCAATACAGTGAGTAGAGTTTTGAGAAGGTTGTTGAGAACGACAGTTTCCAGTAGGTGCTGCTTGGATCTCTGTTTGTGGCAGAGCTTTCCTTCCTTAGCATTATATGCCCTTTTCTGATTGTATCTTTCAGTTCTTGGTTTCATTGCAACACGACTCATGAAGTCCACAAAGACTTCAGGCTGGTGGTTTTGTAGACAGAACCTGTCTGCATAGCCTCAAACTGTCCATTTCCATATTTGTCACACTTACTTCCTTTGTTGCTGGCATGGATATTGGCTCTGCTGTTTACTGACCCAGTCCAGGGGGCTGATCAGCCAGCTCTGTTCTCCAGTCCGGTTAATCATGTGGTCACATAAATGCGGGTGTGTTTGGAGAAGCTAGTGCAACAAGGAGATGGGCAGTGGGGAAAAATGGGCATTTCCTTAGGAATATTGCCATCTTTTCACACCCTAAGTAGTTCCTTGGATCATGTCTGTGATTGCTTGTGTGATCATGAAATTATTTTTCTGTCTTATCTGGCCATGGCTCTACCTTAAGAAAGCAAAAATTTACTGTTGCTTTGTTTTAAAGGTCTGTTATACTTCCCCTATAGCTCCAATTTGTCCTTTGCTCACTTGTTTTCTGTTGTGTCCCTTGTCCTCTGTGCCCTGCCCCATCCCCAGATGCTGTGCAGTGCATCTTCAGTAATTTTCTTGGGCAAGTTTTCCATTGCCCAGTGTACTTCACTGTCAGAAGTTCTTTTGCTCTACTGCCGTGGTGTGTATTTCTGTGAAATGATTACTTACTGTCTGCATTTGCACCTTCCAGGTTCTTACAAGCTACTAATGAGACTAGACATTTTTCAAAATCTATTGTTCTAAGCTTAATGATTATTTTTTATATTCTTCTGTTTATCTCTGATACTTTTGCGGAATGAGATCTGATATTCCACATGTTGGAGGTGATTCATCTCTGTTGCCTGGAGCGGTATCTGAGCATAGGCAGACAAAAGTTACATTGGTCGATCTGTAGAGGCATTTGCTTTACAGACAACTCTCATTTATTCAGCATTCTCACTCTTGCATGTCTTTAGCTCCTGCTTCTGGCAGGGCTTTTTCCTTCATTTATCTCTTTTTTTCATTGTTGGTTTCATTGTTTATTCAGTGTATTTGCATTGCTATTTCCGCATGGTCTTATTTATGCCCCTTCCTTCTCTTTGTTTTTGAGCTGTCTGAATTCCTTTGAGTGTTTCTATTCACTGGTGTTTGTAAACTTCATTCTGTATCACCTGCGAGTTTCATTGCATTCCCTTTATTCAGTCTTGGGTTTCTAGGATGTTAGAGGAAACTGGACTGGTAGAGATCCCTGCAGCAGCCCAGTAGATGCCCTCTGTACCTCTTGGTTCCACTGGTATATAGAATTACATTTAGGTTTTGAATCCGGTAATTTTCTAATAATGTGATCAGTACTCTCCAAAGTCAACTTGAAGTAATTTTTCAGCTCTGATTTCCTTGGGCAGTAGTAGATGATGTTCTACATCTAAACCTATCACGTCATGCACTGTATCCTTTTCGTTCCTGAACTTATGGAAATTCTCTCTTACTTTGAAGAACAGTCAAGTTTATCAAGATTCACAGTAGTTTATGCTCCTCTCTCCAACTTCTGTCTTATGCCTACTACCATGCTAAATAAACAGCCAACGTGTCTCTTTGTAGAGCCTTGTAAAAAGTCAAGAATTTGCATGTATGGAGCTCATTAAAAGATCTGATTAGAAAGAGTTTTTGAGGGATTTGGAGGTGGCGGGTTTGGTTCTTTTGGGTTTTTTTGTTTGGAGTTTTTTTTAGAGCTTTTGGGTGGTGTTTGGTTTTGGTTTTGTTTTTGTGTTTTTTTTTGTGTGTGTGTGTGTGTGTGTGTGTGTGTTGGGGTTTTTTTGTTGGTGTTATTTGGTTTTAGGTGGGTTTTATTGTTGTTATTCGTGCCCCTTGGGTCCTCCTTTTTCTGGAGATGATGCAGTCACTCCCCTTTGTTTTTAACTCCATATGAATTAGAGTTTTCCTGCTAGGGAGGGGCAGGTTTTCCAGTTCCTGGTGCCACTGGCTGAGTCACTAGCTCTGTTTTTCTGTTCCATTGTAGCCTTATAATTACCTTCTTCTTACCTTCATTAAAGTATGATTGCCAAAGGGTAGGTATTTTTCTTTGCTGTACTTCTGAGACATGAGTGCCAGTGGCTTTCAGAGCCTACAGATGAGACTTTGAAGGATCTGCTTTGCTATTGCCAAAGAGAAAATAAATTAGGGTAGTCCTCAAAGTGCCTCCCTTCAAACAGCATTAATGACAGATGTCCAGGCAAAGTCTAATCTCTTGTGACCAGAACTACTTTTAAGTGAAGGAAGAAAAATCAAGAGAGCACTGAGCATGTGTATGGTGAAATTGAAAGGAAGGGTTTGCTGATGTATTTTAAGTTCATTTTGCTTGATCATACTTCTTCATAGCTGCAATAAAGCTCACTGATACCATATTAGCTGGATTTAGAGAGGTTCTCCTGGTTTGAAAATCCTGTCAGTTTAGGGGAAAAAAATAGATGTAAAGCAGGGGTTTGCGTAAGAAGATTTTCTTCCAAGTGCCCTCACTGCTCTTTGGCTTATTTTTATAAAAATGAGTAAAATCCTTTTTATTTTACCCACCCACATTTGTTTCTGAAGGGTCTACATGAACAGAAGCAAATGACCGGGCAGGAGAAACAGTGTAAATCTCTGTTTCTGTTCACCCAGTAAGCTAAATGGTTTGTAAGACTGCATTGTAAAAGTTGGAATCAAGTTTGTTGTTAGCTGTGTCCCTTTAAGAATCGAGTTTTGCTTGGCTAGCTGCCCTTGTTCTCCTGTAGATTAATCCAGCAGAAGGTATATAACCTGTTGACCTTCCTGGCAGCAAGGGTCTGGAAGGGCAAAGAGATAAATCAGTGTTTTTTTGCTTTCCTGTAGTATCCGGGGGCCTATGTTTTTCAGGTTTTGTTTTTTTTTGCCTAGTGGTTCCAATTTGAGGGTTGCGGTTGTACTTGCGATTTGCAGGTTCGCATAATCCCTTTATGTTCAGCAGTTTGGATAGGGTAATATGTTTATGCCGCAATTAAGAGGGAAGAGTTCTGAGCTCAAAATTAAACTGGTATGAGCTGAGGGTGGCTTTACTGTCTCTTGTGTCAAAGTGGTGGGAGAACTGGTATCTGGCTAAAATGGCTGTTGTCTGTTTGCTAGGGTGTCTTAGATAAAAGCAAATCTGGTGGACTCTCTTCAGTGTAATCCTTCAGGAAGTGATCATCTTAGCTGTAGGCAGTGAATGTTCACCTCATAGATGTTCTGGGTGGAGTGTATATTTCAAAATTGAGTTGGAATACCCCAAGAGGGTGAAGCTTGATTGGTAGCCATGAGTAGGATTCATTCATACGATGCAGCTGTTTCATGGTTGTTCTTTACTTAGGCATTTGCTTAGCAAAAGTATCAAACACCTTTAAGCTCCTGTCTCTACTAAAATCAAGGCACACGTTTAATCAGTTGCTTGAGTTGAGGTCCCAGTTTGTATACCTGTTCTGACAGCTTGTGGTTTGCTTTTGGTTTGAGGCTTTAGTGAGGGGCTTAGCCGTGGCCGGATAGATCATGCCCGCAGCATAGATTGCCTGCAAGAGCTGCAGATGCAGAAATCTGAGTGTGTTCCTGATCTGTTGTGGTCAGTGCTTCTATATATGTACTGTTGTAAATCTCTCAGCTCAGTTTCCACTATTTCTTTTCTTGAAGTATGGCTATAGTTTTGGACTTGAAAGTTTTCACTGCTTTGGATGAGATTTGGAAACGTCTCTCTTCTGTCTGAGTTCGTGTGACATTTTGGTGTCATGGGAAGCTAAGTGTGTCACAGTTCTGAGGGGGTTTTTTTGGGACATCTACCTGTGAGTCTTAGGCAAGAGGTTGAGAGATGTCATGAACAGGAGGCAGGATTAAGAAATAAGAATTCAATTTGATTACCATAAAACGGGCATTACGAATGTCTCAATTTCCTGCTACTGGTCAGGAAAGGCTCAAAAGATGCCTTGTTTCCGGACTAAAGCCATGAGCCCTTCTGAAGTTACACCACTTGCAATTGCAAATCACTTTTAAAGTTCACCTTTCCTTGTCTTGAAACACGTGACTGGATTTTGCCCACAGTGATTCTGTCATTGGGTGGTTTGATTCACTTAGGTGGTTCACTTTGTGCTATAGTTTTTTTAAAATAGTTTTTTTTATAGGTAAATTGGAGGCTTTTGAGTCTGGTTTAATTTTTCAGAGCAACTGACTTTCAGTGGATAAGGAGCAAGGCTTTTTTAGGCTGACATTAAAGGTTCCCTCTCCTTTAACAATTAAGCGAATAATATTATTTGGGAAAATACTATTATTTATTTCTGTTTCTAGCTTGGTTTGGTAAGACTCAAGTCATTTTAATCTGTCAGCATCTACACCTGTCTGTACTTGAAGGGACAGCTGTGATTTAAATGTTAGCTGACACTGCTGGTGATTCTGTGGTAGAAAAGAGACGTGATTACTGGACTTTCTCCTGATTTGTTGCTTTCTAACCAGCTCCCTGCTTGTTGGAACAATGACTCCTGGTGACTCTGCTACTAGCACAAGGTTGGGTAACCATTTTCACACTGTCACAACCTTCATTGGTTTAGGAAGCTTTGAACCACATTCCTGCATGTGAGATAACGGTGACTCCCCAGGAACTGCACTGTTCCTTTGAGGTCTGGGACCAGCCGCTGTGTGGCTCAGTCCTAGGGAAACCTGGCAGTGTCAATCTCTGCTGCCTTTGCTGGCTTATTTTGCTCTCCCAGCTGCGATGTAGATCACGCAGTGATCATTTTGTTGGGCCAAGGCTGATGGCCTTGTGATGTAACCTGTGTGACTTGTGCATGAGTTGCTTGTGTCTGAGGATCAATCCCCAGGTTGGCCACTCCTAGACTAGAGGGAGCAGAACCAGCCTTTGGGTTTTGTTGTTGGGTTGTTATTTTCCTCCCCTCCTTAGGGCAGCAAGGCTCTGTGTGCTGTTTCCTTTATCAATGTAAAATGAAATGTAACTGGTTGGATGGTGTGCAAGGCCACACACAGCCTTATCTAATCACATACTGTTTGACTGCGTTATCCAGAGCTGCACTGATAGAAGTTCTCTGCTCTGCTTGTTTTGATTTACGTCGCTGTGCTGGACACTACATCCTCCCTCTGTTTCAGCCAGAGCTCAGCTACTGCAATCATTTAAGAGTGCTGTTTTGCTTTGCTCAGGAACTGGGGTACCTTTGGAACAGCAGCTGCTGCAGGCAATTTCAGTGTAGCAAGCAGACCAAGCTTGCTTTGTGTAAGCATTCAGCTAGAGCCCAGGTTTATGTTGGGTATGATCTGAGGCTAGTAGTGCTTGTTTCTTTGTAAACCAGTCTTAGGGGGGAGATGGAGACAAAAATCTCACAGTGCAGCCTGTAGACATAATGATTATGTCACCTTGCCCAGTCCACACAGGGAAATAAAAGTTCTGTTTTCAATGCCTAGTGCTGCTGCGTGTTAAGAGCTTTTGCTTCACCTACAACAAGTAAGACCTTCACTGGTTTTATTCACAGGATTAAGCAGCATTACTCTGGTAATGCTGGGTGCATAGAGATATCGACAGAAGATAGCCAGCATTGCAAGAGGCCCTGGGCAAAACGTGGGGTTGTAGCCTGGTCTGCCATTTGGTTAAGTTGTCCCAGAGTACTGGAGTGAAGCCCTCTCTGAAGGCTCAAGTGAACTGCACCCGCCCATCTCCACTAGTGCTGAAGCTGATGCTAGCTCCCGGCGGATTTCGTGGTGGGAGTACAGCTCCTGAGGAGCCCAAGCAGCTGGCTGCTGGCTGGTGCTGCGCGAGTTCTATTACCTTCCTAGGTGTAGTTCAGTCCTAGTTGGTCTTGCTACAGATGCATCTTTGTTTTGCTCTGTAGAGACCCTGTAAGTGCATTCATGACTTCTGTCCTTTCTTGCGTGGGGGCTTTAACAGACCTTACTCATTGCTGTTCATCCGCTTTCCCACCTTTTCCCTTTCCAGTGTGATTTTCTTCTTTTCCCTGCAGTCTTTGAGTTGCCACCCCCTTGGAGCTGTCATCTGCTGACTGCACTCATTCTTCTCTTTCAGAGGAACCGGGCTATTATTGTAGTGGCTTGTTGAATTTCCCAGACTTCTTCCTTTGGTAAGTTTGAATGCTATCTTCCATCATAACTTGCGCAATAGATTTTGTAGTATTCCAAGTTGTTGCTTTCCTAAACGCAAATCTCTTTGTATGACTGCATTGTGTAAACTCATTTGTTGGCGTGTTCAGGATGGAAGTAACTGAGTGATTGGTGCTGTTTCCAGGTTTTCTTATTGTTACAAACTACTCTAGAGTTGTGGTTCGAGCAGCAGGATGTCTTCTGACCAGAATCATTCTCTTCTGAAATTCACTGCTGGTCATAAATGAAAATGTTGTGATTCAGTGATATACTGCTGCTATAGCAGCGGTATTTGGCTCATGTTACCAAGGTAGTGCATACCAGAATTGTTTGATTTTATTTATGTTACAATGATATAAAGGAATACCTGTAATGGGAAGCAGTCCCTACCCCCACAGCTTCCAGTTCCATTAAATAAGACTAAGGATAAAGGTACTTTCTTCCTAAAACTTGTTCACAGTGCAGCCAGCTCAGAAGCAGAAGGGGAATTGTTCTGCCAGACTCCACATGGCTGTGCTGGCAAGCATTCCAGCTGGGGAGGGGTGAGTGAACAGGGATGTCTCTGGCTAGTGTGTCCTGCTCAGTTTCAGTTTCAGCAGGAGTGGGGGTGGCTGTGGACTGGGGAGAGCCTTTTGGACAGAGCAGCTCTAAGAAAACTGAACAACTGGAGACAGCTGGCTGCAGTTTTTCAGATCCTCAAGAAAGTATGATTTTGTGTTGAGCAGCTGCTACAAACGCTTAAGAGGGAGCTGTTACCAACAGTAATGACTGAGGGATTAGTATTAGAAAGCAGATGTGTCAGGCCAGGGAATCTGTTAAAGATGCGCTCCCTTGTCAGTGAGACCTCACTGAAGGGCTCTCGGCAGCTGTCTAGCCCTGCAGGATTTCTGAATCTCAGTGAGATACCATGAAAGGAAAGAGAGTTGGTGTTGAAATTACCAGCATCAGAACAGTTAAACTGAAGCTGCTGGAAAGCTGCTGGAGCTGAAAGATCTTTGCGCTTTCTCCATGTTTTTACTCTCCTCTGACCCAAAAGTCTGCGCTTTTTTTTGACTGGTTAAGAGATGGGCCATGGCAGAAAGAAGAACGGGGGCCAAAAGTGAATAAGAAACAGTTATTTGAACAGAGTGGGGAAACATGAGAAGGAAGTAAAGTTACTGTGGAGTTACAGGAGGTGGAAGTGCTGTGAGGGGCATATCTTTGATCCAGGGAGAGAATCCATGACTGGACCCCACAAAGGAAAGTAGTTAACTGTCTCTGCAAAATACGAGTAGGATCAGAATAAGAACACTGTAAAGTACAGTAATAGAAATACAAAAGCCAAGAAGTAGAGTGTAAGTTCGAACTGGGGGAATCTGAAGAGAACAAACACCAAACCTGGGACCTGTGACAAAACTTCCTGTTACGAGAATAAGACAACATCCTCTGACTCTGATCCTAAGAACTGTGCCTGGCAAGGAGATTCATATGGGAATGGAACTGTATGAGCATCTGCCTGGGCACTGGGATGTCTGTTTAGTGATTCCAAAATCAAATTCTTTCCACATCAGAAGAAAACTTGGTGATTGCAAGCTCTGCCACAGGCAGAACTTAGCAAAGCCCCAAAACAATTTACAAGTACTAGAATATAATTGATGGTAGAATACTCAGCAATACAGATCACCATTAAATTAACCTGTTGGTAAAGCTTTTGATGTATAGTTACTATTGGTTGAATGGGAAACCAGAAGCAAACTGAAAGCTAGATGCTAACTGAAAAATAAGTATTTTGTTAAAATAGTTACTAATGAATATTATTCAAACCTTCCTTATGAATAACACATTCAATATTAGCCTGTTTTTGAAAAATGCTGGTTTTAACTAGGTTTCTTTTAAATGGAAAGTGATTCCACTGATGCTTTTTCAGTTTGCCATACTAATAAAGCCATTTACCATAGAGTTTAGCCCCCAGCTTCCCTACGGTTTGCTTTGCTTAGTTTAGTAAATAGCTACTTTGGCTACCAGTGATTTCAGAGTTCAGATCAACAGTGCAGGAAATGGAAGGCCTGAAGTGTTCACCCGTCAAAGAGACCCACAGACCAAGTAATGCTGACCAGGGCTCCCTGTATTACACTTCATTGCTTCTGAGCACAGAGCATCACCTGGGATTGCACATGGAGCTTACTATTTGAGCACCATTATTTAAGAAAACTTGCAGGCTCTTTAAGCCCTTGTCATCTTCCTGAACTAGAGTTGTAATGATTTCCTTGGTCATTTTAGTCTATGGAATTTCTTTGGAAGTTATCAAGAAGGCGGCAAATTTGTGTTAGTGTCTGGGTGATTATGGAGGTTTCAGCTGGAGAGGGCCAAACACCCTTGATTTTCGAGTCTGTACAATCCCACTTTTCTCATCATCCAGCAAGAATAGCTTCAGTGCCAAGAAGGGAAAGAAGAATCAGGCCACGACAGTATACTTCAGTGCCTGCTGACCTAGCTGTAGCTTGGGATAGGACTAGCATTGCTGGTCAAGGCACAAAAAGTAAGAAGCATTAAAGAAAAAAAGTATCTGGTCACTTCAAGATTTGTAGAATTTCTTCTCTCATGGCTCTTATGTTCCACACCACCTGTGATTAAAACCAGTGTGAGATACAGCGCACATATTCTGTCTCGTCCCTCAATATACGAGTGACATTTGCTCAAGTTGGCGCAACTTCTCTTTCGTGTTTGGAGAAGGGAGTCTTGGGAGTTGACACTGAACTGAATACAGCATGTTTTCTTCTCCACTTATTCTGAAGCTTGGATCAGAAAGGACCCAGAGTTTCCTTTGTCTGTAAAGGTGCTTGGTGCAGAAGTGAAGCCTTGTAAAATGTGACCAGGCACCAACTTTGGGATTGGGGGAAAGGGGATAGTTATGCTTCAGATACATTTGCTTTGCTTCCGATGTAAGTGTACCATATTTAAATCATCTGCTAGGTATTCATCTGTGTTGGCATGGACGTGAAGGAGATGAAAATAACTGGAATTAAAACGGGTGCTTTTTGTGGTTATGATGGCTGTACTCCCTAGGAGATGACTGTCTATGTGAATGCATTGCTAGGGCATTTGTCATGATAGCAGAGGTTGTAGCTTCCAGTGACCATGACTCTAGGAGTCATACAGTTGAGCAGTTACAGATGTTTTCACTTGGTGAGGAGCCTGCTGGCTGTTAAGACACAGCTCTGAATGCCGGTAGCACTATGAATACTTTGCTCTCACACCTTAATTTTCTTACTGAATTCCTTCATTTCTCAGCCTCTTTCTGAGCTTTAACCCTTTCTCACTTAAAATTAGTCTGTGGACTAACGTATTTGAGGAGATTTTAATGTACATTGAAATCCGAGGGTCTTGACAAGCTCCAGGGGCTAGGGATGCTTGGAGAACTATCAAAAGAAGAATGGCTGTAACAGATGGCTTCTGTTTCTCCATCAGAGTATCCCTGTGAAAAGCTTACTCCTCTATAAGGAGTATTCCCTTATTCTTATTCCCGAACAAGACAATCTCTTTAATACCTATGTAATTTTTTTATTGAGCATCTGCCCGTGAAAGGTTATGTATTGGTGATAGATGCTTGGTGAAGGAAGCAACTGTTATTGTTCATTTCAGGGCCTCTTAAAAGTCACACTGCCTGCTTTGGTGCCATTCACTCTGTGCTTGGGATGTCTGTCCTGGTGGTGTGAGTTCCCCTTTCTGCTCCCTCCACTTCCCACTTTACTTTCTTTCCATATTCATTAGAGCTGAAAATATATAGCATGGGTCAAGAGGGTTGAAGTAACTTAGTATAGGGGCTGAAATGGATGGATGGACAGTGGTAGACCATACCAGTGGTTCATGTGTCCAAAACATTATCACAGGAAATAGCTTGTTTGCTTGGTTTTCTAAATGTATATGTGAAGTGCTTGTTAAAATGTTGAACCATGGTGTAAGAAGTGTACCGTGTTTAGAAATTACTAAAATAATCAGTATTATCTTACTTCTTTCCTGAGTTTTTGGTGGACATGTAAAATAGGTTTCTGCTGCTGTGTAAGGTAAACAAGGAGCAGCAAAACTGGCAGCCTGTGCTGTCGGCTCTTTGCAACTTCAGCTTTTGGAATGATAAAATTCTTAATAATTACAGCTTTTATTAAAAAAAAAATAATCTTCTCCTTATGGCCTTGGAGAAGATTTTGTAAACAAGAAATCCAAAGGGAGGCTTAAAAAGGAGTGTGTGATGTAAGGGTTTTTTGAAGTTGATGTCAGAGAAGTTTCTGGAGCCATGAGCCCAGAATTTTTGAACTTACAAGGTTGAATGAACGGACTGCTTTTCCCATTTACCAGAAACAGCGCAGATTTTGTTCTGGCTGGTTTTGTACATAGACCATGCCCAGATTTCTCTTCTGTCCTCCTTTACATTATCACTGTGATATTTCTGAGCTAGTCTGACTTGGCCTGTCAGAGCTCTCTCTTTGCTCTTGTTCAGTACAGGTTTGATTATTCTGTTGCTCTTGCAAAAAACAAACAAAAATCCTTATTCTGATTTTCTTGCCACCCAGCTCAATGTGGTGATTTTCAGGGAAGTTTTGCACTCTTTACCTGGATTCTCAAATGGTGCCTTGTGAACATTCTTTGTAGCTCAGATAACAAAACAAAAAGGTAAATTAACAATTTTGAGATTGAGGCAGGGGAATGATCCATGTGTTTAAAAGCCCTTTTGTATAGTTTACTGGAAGTGTCTGTATGATCTGAAGTCCATACAGACTTTCTGAGTGTTTTAGCAGCTCCACTCAATGACTTCTGCCTGCACTTTCAGAGTAGACTATAACTTATTGTAGTTTTCAAAAGGTAGCAGTTGCCTCCTTAGTTTCAGTAAGAAACCAGTTTCTGCTCCTGCCCAGTGGCAAATCTAATAGCCTGAGACTGTTAGAAATGAGGGAGTAGAGAGTACTGAGAACTGAAGGAATTTGCCCAAGGTCAATTTGAGGATGAGCAGTAAAAATAAGCTGAGCACTTGGTATTCTTCACCTGCAACCCAGTGCCTTTACCCTTGTACTCATGATGCTTTCTTCTCCTGCCAGGATATAGTGCTAAGATTTGGGAGACATTGCATTAAACTGTCTGGCTCCAGAAATTGTTTTTTCGAAGTGCAGCTGATCCTTGAGAAGAAGAAATGTCAGTGTTAAAAATGACACCGGCTGCGAACTCTGATCCACTGAAACAGTATCTAAGAAAATTTCAGTGCTCAGTGATGACTAGAAAATTCATCACTGCTTTATTTTGTATAGTCTTTCACACAGACTGAATCCCTGTGTGCGTGCTTCAGAAAGGTAAATAACAGTTACGTAGATAATGGCAGCAGAGGGAGAAAGAAATTAGGAGACAAAGACATAGGCAAGTGTCTGAGAATTGGGAAGTGATGTTTAATGAGCCAAAGGGATATGGGAACAGGCTGGTTTATAAGAAGAATTTGCAGAAAAGATTATCATCTCAGCATAAAGAGAAATCAAGCATGGGGTTGCAATACCATTTAAGGTAAACTTGAAGTAATACCCCCTCCTCATAGAGGTTTGTTGAACTTTCTTTTTTTTTCTTTATTTTCTTTTTTTTTTTTCCCTAGAGAGGAGAATTTCTAACTGACAGATGGGATGTGTTTGTCATCACAGGTTCTGAGTCTGCTTCTCCGTGTCGCACCTTGGAGTTTCTAGCTGGCACCATTACCTCCAACGAGTGGAGTTCTCCCACCTCCCCTGAGGGGAGCAACGACTCAGGGGGCAGTGAGGCCTTGGACAAACCTATTGACAATGACGCTGAGGGTGTGTGGAGTCCGGACATTGAGCAGAGCTTCCAGGAAGCGCTAGCCATCTACCCACCATGTGGACGGCGGAAGATTATCTTGTCAGACGAAGGCAAGATGTATGGTAAGGAGAAAGGACATGTCACAGCACTAGAGGCAGAATGCCCTGTGCAAGCCACTTGCTTTGTACCAAGTGATGTTCTGAGCGAACTCTTTTTTCTCTCAGGCATTTCTAAGTTCATGCCGTTGGTTGCTTCAAGTTGTATTTAGGAAAATCAGTGAAGATTTTAACAGTCACAGATCAGAAAGAATTATAGATATCTTTTTTAGGGAAGTATCAATAAAGCATATCCTAGAGTTCGGCATGCTACTGAACTAATCTTTGGATAGATGTCATGTAATGGCTTTGTGGTGTGACTAGATCTGTCTTTTATGGTATCTCTTGCTCGGGTCTCCAACATTCTTGTTATCCTAACAGGTAAAGTTCTGCATCTCTGGTGCCAAAAGGCAACAGTAGGTCCCCTGAACCCCTGGATGGCTTTGCTGGTGGTGTGCAAACACCATTTTTTAACTTTTCACATCTTAGGATCAGAAAGCAGATCTCTGGCTGCTCCCTTTCATTCTAGTTTGCCTTCCTGTAGCCCTGGCGTGAATGTCTTTTGCCTATAGGTTCTTTCTCAGCTAGCTAGGTAACAAGCCCTGAATGCAGAAAAGCGCTGGCTTGCAGCTGCAGCAGAAGTCAACTCTTTAGGTGGTAGATGTGATTTTGAATGGATTTTTGACCTATTCCTCCATTCAGTTTTTTTCTCTTGATTTCTTTTGTCTACAAAAAGGCTGATCCGAGCTGGATTCCCTGGTTCGGTGCTGGAATAAGCTACCTGGTACTTCTGTGACTTAAAAGCATACCAAAGGCTGAGAGTGCACAATATTTGGTTAAAAGTCCCAAGGTGACAAAACTGTTTTCCAAAGCACTAGCAAAGTCCAGTTAACTAGAGACTTCCCACCAAACACCAGTCCATGCTACCTGAGGCCCCAGCCCTGCTGGTTTCAGCAGTCCATTCTACTTTCCTTTTGCTTTTGCTCTCGCTCTATCACTGAAATCCTTCTGGTCCATTTCACTTTCTGCTCCAAACATTCACTCCAAAGCCAAAGTATTTCAGGGACCACGCAGAATGACCAGTGAATTAAGGCAGCCTTAAAACACAACTGTAATTTTCCACAGTAATTTTAAAAGTCACCTGTTGTGAAAATTAATGCAGCAAGCCAGTTTTGCACACTGACAGCAAGGACCATGTCATCAGTCTGTGCTTAATAACATGGAGAGGATTTTCAAGTGATATATTAGCTTGAGTAACATTTTAAAGCAAATATTGCTTCTGAAAGAAGCAGTCCTACCCTCACTTCAGACAAGGCTGCTCATCCCCATTTTCCTCATACTGTCCCTGAGTACTGGCACAAGCAGTTGTGCAGCTGTGCAGTGAAACAAATCAGGGGGCTTATCCAAAATTAAGCTCACTTTTTCCCCCTGTTGCAGCTCTTAATTTTAAGCTGGATCAGTTCCTTGGTCAGTTCCACAGCACAACCACAAAAAACGTTTGCACTGAATAGAGCAGGAATTGATCTTTACAGAAGAATATTGGCAATTGCTGAGCCTCAGGGTGATCTGCCTTTGTCAACATATATTGCTGTGTTAAGGCACAATGATGTATGTACCCAGTAAAACCATCCATACTAGATAAGGTTCTGTAAACAAGACCTCACCCATGCCCCCATGGTGAGAGCAATCTATTCACTAGCTTGGTGAACAATGGCTCTATGGGTGGACAGAAACCTGCAGAACGACTTGTGAAGTGCTCCATCTGAAGCTTCAGGGCATGGTGCTCCCATGATGGGGCCTGCATACACAGAGGTTCCAGTGTAAAGGTGAAAAAAACCCAAGCACTGACACAATAGGGAGAGGGCTGCAGAAGGCAGATCACCCACTTGGGGTTTGAAAAGCCGAGGCTAGGCTCTGGGAGAAGGAACAGCTTTCCTGCAAGCCCTCCCCCACAACTCCAAATGGGACAGTGTCCCTGCTTGCCTTCAGTGCACCTGTTCCCAGCACGGATGGTTGGTTCGATGTGCTCCTGACAGAACCCAAGGCACTGATTTATGCCCTCCTTTGCTTACTAGTCTCCAGGATTCACGCCAAGGAAGCGAGGCCCAGCCTGGGATCTATAGAAAGATATGACCAGGCAAGGAGAATAAATATAGTCCCTGATTTCATCTTCACTGCTTGCGAGCCAGCTCACAAACAGGACAAGCTCTGTGTGGAGCTGGCGCTGCCCCCAAGGGACAGTTGTTTAGCTGTCCTGTGACCGACTTGCAGAGTTTGCTGAACCAAGGGGCGAGGAGTTAGAAAGAAATGTATATGCCCCTTTCCCTTGACAAAAGTTGAAGCATTTCACTGTTCCCCACCGATGCCCTTGCTGCTTTCTTTTCTTTCATTGTGTTTCTCCCTCCTAGATGTATTCCATTACTGGAGAAAGCATCCTGACTGAATAAGCTCATTACACAGTACTGCTCTCACTCTCCTCTCCAGCAGTCTCTGCTTACCACCTACTTAAGGCATGAAAAGCTGTCTTGTTAGATAAGGGATGCTATATTTTGTCCTAATCATTGTGTTGACATTAGAAGCAATGAGGCTGGTATCTCCTGGCATCTTCACTGCTGGTCTGGAGAAAGAAGAGGTGAAGAGCTTGGTACCTTTGTATAATTTGCATGGAGATGGTAGATAGAGCAGGTCTGCCAACACTACTGAGGACAGAGAAACAAAAAATAGTAACTAGCAAAGTGAATGCTTACTTTGACAAAACGCTGTTGGGGCCTTGATTTACAACTGGGAAAGTAAGAGCTTAGAAGAAAAGAGCTACTGCCTTAACTGTCTGGCGTTTCCTTTCACTGCACGAACATCTGACTTGGAGCACCTTTTCTCTTCGAGGGGCTAGAATTGGTGGCTGTGTGTTAGATTGCTGTTCTGTAGGAGGCAGTAGTTTAGCAACTATACAAATAGTTCAGCCATTTCTGAGCTGAGCAGGGTGGGGCAGACAGCTGGGGCCAGTCATTTGTCTCCCAGGCTGGTACCATCTGTTGGTGAGTCAAAGCCCTGACACAGCGCACAGGAGATGCTTGAAGACATCCAAAGCTCTGAGACTGGGTGACGGAAGAAGGATAGTTAACCATGTTAAAACCTGGAGCCGTCAGTGAACTGCAGCGATTTGAGCTTGCAACATGAATTAAGCTGGCATAAAAGGTCAATCTGATGCTGAAACCTACCATGTTGCAGGTGGTCCCTCCCACCCCTGTTGTGAAGTGTGTAGGTAAATTTGCAGGATTTTGCCTTTTTCTCAGAGGGATGTGTTATCAGTTAATGTTTTCTATGACCTCAAATAGTAACTAAAACTGGAAATGAACAAAACAAACCCGAGGAAGCACTGCCTGTCCCAGTTCATAAACACTTCTCTTTGAGGGGTGGGAGGAGCATGGCAGCTATTACAAATATGACAACCTTCAAGGTGTCAATCTTCAAATGCTTTATTGTAGACCTACTTTAGCGTCTCACCTAATGTTTCATTCAAAGCAACTGGAACATGCTGAGAATGTGTTCAGTTGACACTGAACTGGCTGGCCTAGGTAATTGCCAAGTTTGGATTTCAGCTGTGATATCTGTTAGAGAGATACTTCTGCGGTTCCTGTCTTTTCCATTATTGTGACCTAGTGAACCATAGAACAGCCCTTTTTTATCCCACAGTTTTGGTAACAAAATTGAATATTTTATTTGAAACACTACAAGACAGATGAAACTCGGATTCGTGGACAGTTGATCAGGATGCAGACTTTTCCCTTCTCTCTTTTCCTAGTGTTAGGTGTGATGTTGTTGGGCTTGCTCAATTAAAGGCTTTATTTCACTGAGTCAGCTTTTAACTTTGCTTTTGTGTGGTTCTAATCCTTTGTTGTTGACTAGATGAAGACTGATTTCTGGAGGCATTTGCAGCAGGTTGAACTTCTGCTGGAGTATGTGAAGTTTTCCTTCAGTCTCCTTTGTAAGCTGAGGTTAGGGTTCTTCAAGTAAACTGTACGTTAATTTAACTGATGTTTCCTCCATGCAGACGTAAAAAGGAACATTCTTCCATGAGTACCAAGCAATTCCTGAATATTGAGAAATCTACCGCTTTTTGAAATCCCAACCAGCCAGGAAACTGCTTGCTGTTGCAGTTAATAGAGTTAATTAGTAGTGGCTGTGACATCTTCCCTTACCATGCTTAATACTGAACAGAAATGTAATTAGCAGTTTTATTGTGTATTACATGTTTTCTGAATTATTGTGACTATTTTAGGGGGGGCTTTATTCTGTTGCTTCAACAAAGGGCACATAATTTTTTTCTTGTCCCTTTTGCTTTTTAGCAGCCTTGTAGTCCTGTCCTTATCTCCCAGGCTTAAACCCAAGCGTGTTGTGTAGGATTGTATTTTTCTCACTGTATATGTCAGCAGCCATGGAGCTTTCATCACGTTCAAGTAACTTCCTTCGTTAGCTGCGTTGCATTACTCTTTTGGCTCTTCCTCTAACTTTTTAATTTCTAAATTTCAAACATTTAGTAATTCTCCAAGATAGGCTTGCTCTGTAGTGGCAAACTGGGTATCTTTGTACTGGTCCAGTGGTTTTCTGAAAGGTTTAGTAAAAAAGCCTTAGTGGGTTTTTTTAACATTTTTAAAACACTGTTCTTTCACAATTGGATCCAAATATTTCCAGTTGCTAATCTGCTCTTAAATAGACAAATTGTTAATTTATATTTAAAATTTCAGATAGAATTCAAAACCTGGGAAAAAAATCAGACGTGGAAAATGAAAACTAACAGTGTCCACTGGGTCGGGTTTATTTTTTCTTTAATCCAAGTGCATGTAAAGCTCTCTTTGGGACTGTTTGTCGTGAACACATTACCAGAAAGATCTCAAAAACATAGAGTGAGTTCTGAGAAGAGTAGCAAGCATACCAGACTTAACATTGAGCTCTGGGAGTTGAAGGGACTGATTTAGGATGAAAGATTAAAGTAGCTAAATATACATAGCTTGGCTAAGCGATGACTGAAAGGTGGAGGGTGGGGGGACACATAATAACAGTCTAAAAATATTTGAAGGGTGTTAACATTTAAGAGGGAGAGGGATTTTATGTGGAACATGTGAGCATGACTAGGATTAATGGGGGAGAAAGACGGAATATAGGATGGTTATCTGAAGAAGGTTCGTGATAGCATGGTGCTCAGTGCTGAGGGATCTGTCCTCTGTAAGGAGTTAGAATGAAAACGCTGTTGTCGGGGGCTTTTAAAATTGTATCAGACAAAATTATAAAGACTGTAAAGCTAGTCCCAAGAAATGATGCATATGTATGTCTTTTGTAGAAGAGGTGCATTCTAGTTTAGATGTACTATGATTTTACACAAGAAATGGAGAACATGGACATTAGGTGGTGACCAAATACGGCTTTTCAATGTAAATATCTGGTATTTTTTTTTCAAAATTGTTAATATTATGATTTTTACTGTCTGTGGGTTTGTGATGTATGAATTTATTCAACTGATGGACATCGAGGCCTTTTCTCAGGTCTGAAACAGGAAGATTAAACTTTAGGGTAAATACTAGGAGTGCTTTTTCAGGATTTGTCTTCTTTTGGTTGGTCAGGCATTGGGTAGAGAAGGGTGATAGCATTTCTCAAGCAAGGGGGTGCAGGTACCTAGGGAGAGATGCAAAGTGTCAATATGCAGGTTGCGTGGAGACCTCACAGAAGAAAAAAGGAACTTTCTTATTTACAGCACAAGTAAGCAAAAGCTATCACATGAACTCTCCTCTGAAGTCTCTTTCAAAGGCCTGCTTTATTGTTGGAGAGCATGTAACTAAACAAAACTTTATTATAATAGTCCTACTGTCCAGCAAAACCAGTACAAGACAACATAACCATTCCCTGTTCTTGTGCCTTAAAGGGCTCCCCGAAAGTGAAGGAAAGCAGCTTGATAAGAGAAAGACAGCAAAAAGAAGAAGCAATATTCTCATGAATTTTGGATCCAAATAATGAGCACAGGAGAAGTAGGACTGCCTATTGGTTTAAACAGTTGCTCATTACCTAATCCATAACAAGCCCTGTATTGTCTGTGTCTGATGAAGATCTGGGCAGTGAAACTGGAAGGCTGTGTGCAGGTTGTGCCCAGACAGATGGTCTTGTAAGTCTGTTGGTCACTGGCAGAGCTGACTTGAACCTCTGGGGCCTGGGTACACCTGCTGCTGAAGGGTGCATAGCCAGCAGCTGTTCCTCATTGCTGTCACCTTGAACTTGTGACCCATCTTCTGGTTACTCCAAATTCTCTGAGGCTCGCTGCATGCACATACACAGGCACGGTCTTGCTCTGTCTCTAGCTTCTTGAACAGGAATTTGCACCTTCAGTTAAAGCTTTTTCATGTAAATTTTTTTCAGAATCACTCTTTTTTCTTCGAGTGTAATTTGTGCAAGAACTACAAATCCCTTTTTGAGAGCTTGTTTTCGAGAGTTTGTGGACCAGAGAAGAGTGTGACCACTGCTTTTGAGATGGCCCAGTAGGAATTACCCATGTTGTTGCCTGCAAGTAAGCCTGCTGTAGACGTAAGCCTATTTCTAAGTGTGACAGTATTAGCACAATGTTGCCTTCAACCTTTACCGGGGGTTATGAGCATTCCTGCATATGATCACTGCATCATCATCTTTAGTTGTAGAATCGTAGAAAATGGTGCTGGGAGGGGCCTTCAGAGGACATCTACTCTGTTCCTGTGCCTGGAAGCAAAGCCAGCTCTACTTAAGCTGTTCATGTCTAGTCTGATCCTTTATGGTTAAGATAAGGAAAGTGATTTGGCAATTCTTAGGTACAGCAGCTTTCATCTAGAAGGCAGTGGAAGCACCTAGGTATTTGTAAATTGCCTTCTGGACCTATATGCATTTTTATGTATCCCTGCAGCTTAAATAATTCTGTCATCCTCTTTTTGTCTACTCTCCTGTCACTGCCTGAATCCTGGTTGCCCAGCTATCTATTAGACTTACACTGTAAACTCAGCCAGGGAACAGGTGTTTAAAGAATATAGGACAGAATTTCTCCAGTGTTAGGAGCAGAAAGAGAGCAGGGTCAAAATATCAACAGCCTCTATAAGGAAATTTTATGAACTTGGCAGAACTCGCCTATTATCCAAACTAGTTCCCACATAGCTACTTAGTTATGAAGCCTGCGTTTCTGCTAGGCTTTTCTGTCCATGTTCTTTTTTCACCTGTTACAGAATATGACATCTTTAACAACTAGTTCTATTTCTGACAACTAGTATCTTTGCTAGTGTGTAGTAAAGAATAAATAATAGTGCATATTCACATACAGTGCAAGAACATCTTTTGCTCCCCTTGAAGCTGCTGCATAATTTTCAGCCAGTTGGCTAGGACTGGGTACTGGTGTAATACATACCAAGTGAAGTAGTCACAGCTCATCACAGGACTAAGCCAGGCTAGGCCAGATGCTTTGAGAATTGCATTAGTTCTGCGCTGGTCATGCAGCAAGTGACTTCTTGGATCTCACAGACACCTTTGAGCTCTGATTTCTGTGATAGCTGAAGCTTTGAGTGCTGGGTCAGCCTGTTACCTGGGTATGCCCAAGGTAGATGAACACTTGGGCAGACATGTGCAAGAGACAGTGTGCTGTTGGTGCCAGCAGGGGCAGCTGACTGCAGAATGAAGACAGATGCTGGGGTTCTTGCTACTGTTTGAGGCAGTATCACTGAAGTGCTATTGAGCATTGCTTTCAGATACCCTTCAGCTATTGGAAGTTATTGAAACAAGCAGACAAGGCATTTCTTGACCTAAGGAAGAATTTAGCAGATGTCTGGGTCTACAATTTAGAACTTGGACTCAGGGGAACTGGAGGATGTTGCTTGGCATGCCTCTCCATATTGTAGGATTGTTATTGGCTGTTTGGGGTGTTATATGATATACGCTCTGGCATATGAAGGACTCATATTACTACATGCAGCTGCTTTGATGTGACTGTGGGATTTCCCAGGCAAATTGAGTTTAAACAATTTCTATAAGATTCTCATCAGTCTTACTCTGGGAAGTACCAGAACAAGTCCCAGCTCCATTCCTGTTGCAGCCCTTAACTTGTATATGGAGGAGTACTTATTGGATGGATTATCTTACATTTCTGTGGCCTGAGGTGATAATGTGGGAAGACACAGCTGATGCGGGCATTCAATTTATGCACTGAAAATCTGTATTAAAGGCTAAGGGGTGGTCAAGAGCTGTATAGCCTGGAGCTTCCCATTATAGGCTGATGGAGAGGGATTTCTACACGCCTACATTGTTTCACTTTAGAAAAAGTTCATCTTAAGGAGTAACTCTGTGTGCCTTTGGGGCTTTAATTAGGAAGCACTTTGACTCTGTCTAGCCTTCAGACAAATGATGCAAGCACAGGAGGAGCCTTGCCCATCTTCTTACCTGTAGGTATTCGAGTGAGCAGTTAGGTGGAGTACAGTTCCAGGCTACAGTTTCTCTGGTGGCAAAACTGGTTTAAACAGTTCTGCCCTGATTCTTTGTTTGCTCTGCTCTGCCAATGCTGTGGTTAATGTAGCCACAAAATGACCTAGTTCACCAATCCAATTAAAAATAAGCTGATTGGGAAAAAACCAAACCAAAACCAACAACAAAATCTTAAGTGGGGAGGGGCTTATTTTGTAATTTTTGGTAATTAAAGTAGTGCATTGTCCCACCCCAACCTGTTTCCAGCTGCACAGAGGAATTAATGGAGTATTGCAGGAGGAGGATTGACCATCTGAGGTAAACCCATCTTTTCAAGTTGTTTTGCTGATCAAGAATTTGTTGCTGTAACTACACCTGTGGTAACTAACTTTTAATTTATCTCCACTCTTTCTTTGGCATCAGGAAGAAGCTTCCCAAAACCTGCAGCATCTGTAATTATTATCCCCCTGTCATGCACCTTGCACAAAGTATCAAACTGGCCATCAAGAACCAGCAGTTTCTAAATGGGGATAGCACTTGTGTTTCTAGCTGTGAATTTTAGGTTATAGAGTGGAAAAGGATCGAACACTAACCTTCCCAGCAAAGGCCTTTTACGGTAGGCAGGGTGTCAGTATTTAGATCAGTTAGTAAATGAGACAACTGGGTTTATGACCTCAGATAGACTGATCACCAGACTTCCATTTCGCCATGTGAGGTGGTTGAGTGGCACATTGTGCCCAGCAAATAAGGCTTCAACTTCTTTATCATTTCAGAAGAGGAAGGAGCTCAGCACTTGCACAGTCAAATGATGAAGACAGGTATGTAGGGGAAGAGCTGACAATGTAGTGGTGCTAATCACGTCAGTATTGTGTTTTCAGGGATCTGATTGTTTTCGTGCTGTTTTTCAGAAGTACTGTTTCAGCTTTCTTTTGAGTCTTCATCTCAAAATCCCTTATTGTAGGCACTGCGTGAGCTCAGGGAACCTTCTTGTGGAAAGTTAATACTGAGCAAATTCAAGCTTGGAATGAATGATCAGGGTGAAGAAACTTTCTTCTCACAGCTGAATATACTGCAGTTTTGCATTTTGGAGGGAGAGATGCCTTCATAGGATAGGTTAGTGCAATGAAATGCGCAATGTTTTTCTATCTTTCTCATCTTTTATAGGAAGTGATCCCAGTACGATGGTCATAGTGGTGTATTAAGTTCTTTTATTGCCTCCTGTATACAGTTCTCTGGATTCAGTGTAGAAGTTGGGAATAAAAATGCAGGTAAAGATGAAAAAAGCCTCAAAAGGAGCTTGGTTAGAGTGAACTTTGTAATTTTTAATGTATCACTTAAAATGTTGTCTTCAGCTACTAAGTGAAAATAAATATGCTGTTCTTGAGACTGCCTGCTGCTGTTGGGGCTACTTCCCACAGGCATTTGGCACAGCTGCAGTCCAGATGAATGGGAAAAACAATGCACCATGCTGTATTGCTTGCTCTGTTATGTTTAATTTGTAGGTACCAACAGAGACTGAAGACCAGTGAAGAGCAGACTACAGAGTTTAGAGATTAATGGTGAGGGGGTGAGGGTGGAGGGTCCCAAGGAGAGGTGGAAAGATAGGGATAAACACGGAGATGTTTATTGCAGAATTTTTATTGACTTTGATGACAACCTCAGCTCTGGTAGTGGAATTATTAGTAAAAGTAGCTTTTGGTGCTGAACATCATCACTGTGTTATGTAAGTTGTATGCAAAGACAAAGCTCAAAAAGAGGGAAGGACCTATAGGATAGAGGCCAAAGTATAAAACTTCACAAACAAGTTTCCTGAAAAAGAGATTTAAAGGTTGAAAGCAAGCATGCTAGTAAACAAAAAAAGTGCTACATTAATGATTGACAAAAGTCAAGGAAGATAGAACATGATGAAGGAAACTGAGGCCAAAGAAGGAAAGGTCATGTATGGCATTTTCTCTTCTCTTGAAAAAGCTGGGTTGGGAAACTGGGAAGCTAGCAGAATTTTCTCACCAATGGTTTGGTAGGAAAAGACAGTTTGTGATGAAGGGAAAGTCTCATAAAGATAGAGTTAAAACAAATATTAAGGATTATATCAGTAAGACTTGAGTGTTCATGCACCTTGATGAGAAGATGGGATTAGCCATCAGAAACAAAAAAAATGTGGGTTTTTTTTTCATATACACCTTCTGGAATGGGTAATGCCCAGGAAAGCATTTAGTGTAGCTGTGAGAGGAAGCAGTGTAAGTGGAGATGGAAAGTAAGGCTGTGCAGGTAGCTGTGGATTGGAGCAGACCCAGAGCTGTTAGTCCCGTACGTGCATGCAAGCGTAACACACACTGCTTTTGCCTTAAATGTTATTCTGGTAAGGCTTGCTCAGCAGTTAGTTTTGCTTTATATGCGTAGAGAAACATTGATGTTTGGTGGACTGCTGAGGTGTCCTTTAATTACCTCCTGTGTCTAAATTTATTTGTCATGCTGCCTGATGCACACAGTTTATTATGTTTATGTTAATTGTGATCAACAGTTAACTAAATGCTTAGCAAGTTTAGCAAATAGCTGTGCCCCAGGAGTTGTCATTAGGTGACACAAAGAAATTGAAATGATAGTTTAGATGTCTTCCTTGACCTTGCTTTCACTAGGCTTCCGTTGAATACAGCTGGATAGTTGCTTCTGTAGTTCTCATATCTTTGCTGTGTTTAACATGTTATGTGCGTATGTTTGCTTTGGGTACAGAAAAGGTATTGCTGCGAAGAAGAGGATACTTTCATGCAGTTTCCCACTGGAAGTATTTTCAGAAATCATAGAGTTCTTTGCTGTCACCCATCACAGAGGAGAGGCTTTTGTTCTGTTTTGTTTGGCAGCAGGTGTGCGGGGAATTCTTGGGCTTAGAGATGCTTTATCTCTTTTAAGCCTCAAACAAGCCTCTCGCACAAGCAGTAATATACCTTCATTAACAGAAAGTGAGCACAAAGCTCTCAATGAGAAAGAATTTTGGGAAATGCTTTCTGCGGCTCTGGGATTTCCTTGATTGTCGTCCTTTCTTACAGGCAGACACTTCTCTTATATGGAAAGGTGCACAGGTGTAGAATGGAGAATCAAAAAACCTCTTGATTCACTTTTCTTAGCAACACCTTCCTGGGTAACCAAGTGCAAAGTTTGTAATTCAGTGTAAGATGGAGTAGGAGTTAAACTGATGCCCTTTGAAATGTATCTGTTAGGAGTGAGAGGTAAAGAACATGCGAGTATCTCTTTACTCCTTTTTCATGCCATGTTTCCAAGGGGAAGGCTGCAGGGCGGATAAAGGTGCTGTGCTGCAGTTGGTATGTTGGCTAGAGCTTCATGAAACCCAATGCGCAGTTTTGACAGAGGGGGCACAACTGTTGGCAGGTTCTGGTGACCATGGCAAGCCTCAGCGGGAGTTATTCTAAGAATACAACATATGATCAGATTACTGAGGGACACTTTACATAGCTCTAAAAAATGAACCATCTGACAGTTTATGACAGCTCTGCCTGTTCCAGCCAAATGAGGAGTGTGCTAGTCTCTGCTGACCCTGCAATCAGGGTTGTGAGACAAAGAAAGTGCTTTCCAGAGGTTGCAAACCTACTGTGTAAGACCTGCTTACATCTAACTCTTGATAAGAAAACCAAAAGATGTTTAGGACTTGTTTCTCTTGCAGTTTTGATTCCTGGTAATGTAACACATTCTTGCTGCAGTTTATTTGGCTTGGCAATTTTTATGGTTCTATATTTAGTAATTCCTGTGATGCTCGTGTCTTTGTAGAGTGATCTGTGTTTTTTGGTTTTTGCTACTAGTATCTCTATTAACTTAATATACCCTGCCTCCTTGTTACTTCCCTGGCTCTGTGGGGACATGCTTCTGGAAGAAGAAAACTGTATGAGAAGTGGAGGCAAGTGGGAAGGGAATTCTGAAGCTGGACGTTTTGAGGATCCACATTTGAATAGAGAATTTCTCTCTGGAGTTTCTATACCAGCTTCTAATATGTGCAATTTGTACAACAGTCTCCCCTCCCTCTAGTCTTCTCCAGTGAAGTGCATTGCCTGAGATAGCGTTCGAATTTTTGCTGATGTTATCAATGACAAACAGTTAAACGCACACTTAGGGAAACACCTCTCACTTTCCCAGGCTGTCTGCAGTTTATTGCCTCTCCTCCCCACTGCCTGGTCTCAGCTTCCCTTGTTTTATGCTCTATAACACTCCGTTCCTCCTAATTCCTTTTTTTTTTTTTCTTTTGGTTTGTTTTTTTTTATTCTTATTCTTTTGTTTCGTTTTCTCCGGTTCTCCTTGCTTCTTGCTGTTTTTCTGCTCCTATGTGAGTTCTCAATGGGCTGCAGGCCTTTCAATGTTGCCCCTGCACTGCACTTCCATGTGTCTTCCGTGGACTGCAGTTGCCTCAAAGTGTACTTCTTTTACCATGGAGCACCTCTTTTCAAGAGCACCTCCAGCCATGTTCCCAGCAATGTCCCCTACCATGTGTCTCCTTTTCTCCTTCATTTTGTCCAAATGTGTCTTTTTACATATCTTGCATTTCCCTTTCTGTGAATCTGCGTATGTGTCCCTTTTGTGGTTCCTTTTGTGTGTCTCTTCAGGCATCTCCTGCCCCTAGTGGCTGTTGCCCTTTCCAAAATACTATTTAGTTAGTTGGTTAGTTAGTTACTTGAATAGGAGCAGCTTGTGCTCCTCTGGCTGGGTCAAGGGTTTTGGTGAGTTGTTGTTTTCATGCAGTTTGGAGATGGCTGGGACTGACGGTGACTGGCACAGGGCTGTTCATGGCATTCTTTTGCATGGATTACTCCTGCAGTCTTCTGCTGACAAATCAGAATAGTGCTCTGTCAGACTACTTGGTCTGTATAATTTCTTGACTTTCATGGCGTCAGAAGAAAGCAAAACTTGCTCTATAACATGTATTATCTGTTTGGGAATCTTTTGTAATTCATTTTGCAAGCATGATCCGTATTTGAGACTGTGTTTTGAGAATTTCCATGTGTTCAGTTTGTCAGTATATCCCAATATGCTCCGTTTAAAAGTTTGCCTGAAATTCTCCACATCCACTTCTCAAGGCTAGTTTTTCCTCTTTCTTCCACTAACTTATCCTCTTTGCTCCTCAAAGGGTTCTTGTGGTGTGTATAAATTTTCATTCTTTTTCTTTATAGACAATGGGGTTTGAGCACCTGGTTTGGTTCTGCACACTTCCCACTTCTGACATGAGTCAAAATGTCCTGAAATCTTGCACATGCTGGCATCTGTGCGAGAAGAATCAATCCACATGTTTTTTACCTTTCAATTTGGATCCTTGTCCAAAAGATGGAGGCTTTGAAAAGCCGTAAATATTATTTCTGGGACTAGAAAAAGGTGGTGTGTGTATATGTTGCTAGTAATTGGTGTCAGCTTTGTAAAAATCGTTAACACGGGTTGGAAAAGCAGACAGGAAGAAGGTAGCATGGCAGCATCTACTCTCATCAAACACTCTTGGGCATGTCACTGTGCTAATGCTGAAACTGTATAACTGAAGAGGTCAGTGGTTACGTGCTGGGCATTGTGTTTCTGGCACAGTGTGTTTCCTAATTTGTGTACAGAGAAGCTGGAGCTGTTTTCTCAGCTACAGGCCTGTCTCTTCTCCCAGGGGAATGAGGAGGGCTTCTGTAATGACAGTATTAGGAAAAGATTAAGATCTGTAAATGTAAAATGCTTTCCTATCCCTGTGTAAGCTTTGGTTTTGTTTCATGAATATGAACTAAATCTGGTCATTGACATTTACATTCTTATGTTTCAGAAATAGATGGAATTAGTAGCTTTGCCAGCGCTTCCCTAAAGGGTTGGGTGTTCAGTTTCTAGCACAGTCTTTCATTGCATCCAGCTTTTTTCAGGGTTGGGTTGTACAGGGGTTTTAAACTGCAAACAAGTGCCAACTTTTTAATAGAATATTAAACTCGTGGAATAAATTTTGCATTTATTTTCACTGCTTTCATTTTTGATGTCTGTAGTGACCTAACATACAAGTTCTCAATTCAGCCCATAAACATTGCATAGGAAATAACTGGGATATTACAATTTTGTTATAAATAAACTTCACAAGTGCTGTGGCATTGCTTTCCAGTTTATTCTGACTTAATTCCTCAAACATTTGCAGCCATATAAGATGTCTCACAGCCTTGCACTTCCCACTCCCAACTTTTTTATAAAGGTCCTGTATCACTACTACTGTGGTCACCACAAATGTGTTATGTATTTTGCTGGGGCTGTTCTTTCTCTCATGTTTTCTGTCTTGAATCAGCCTGGAGTTCAGATGTGTAGCTCCTGCTTTTCTCGTTTTGCTTTTTATTCCTTCATCTCCAGGAAAAGAACAAAATCTGTGTGTCTTAGATTTGATGTATGGGAGCCAGTGCGTGCAACCTGTATAGCATGCCTCATGCCTTGGTGTCCACGCAAACAGTTCTGTGGTGCTAGCTGCCAGTCAGGTCTAAGCTTGCTTCTCCCATTCACTGCTAAAGCTGTTGGTAGTTCAGGCTCTTCTGCTTCTCTTCCTGTTCTTTTTTTTTAGTCCTGGACCTGAGTTTTCTGCAGTTTTCTGGAGTTTCCTGCTTTCATTCCAAGCAATATAAAATTCTGTACAGTGATCTTGTAGCTTCAAGTTTTGTTATCCATTTAATTCATGTTGTTCTTAATACCTTTTCCCTCATCTGTCACCATGGCTCTCTTTTCTTTGCATCTCTGCACAGTCCTCCCACATGGAACATAAAGCTTCTTGTCTTCATTTCCCATATCATGTCACACTGGTAAATTCTGTGTAGCTGTTTCCATGTACTTCCTCATTGTTCATTTTCTTGTTCTTAGGTTCACAGAATGACAGACGCATTTAGTTTGGAAGGGATTTCTTCAAATTGTCTAGTCTGGCCCAATTGCTCAAGCAGTGTCAGCTACAGCAGGTTGCCCAGGATTGTATCCAGTCAGGTTTTGAGTATTCTCCAAGGATGGAAACTCTACAACCTCTCTGGGTAACCTGTACCAGTATTTGATCACCTTCCCAGCAAAAAAAAATAATTGTTTTCTCTCTCCTCTGCTTTGTTTTCAGATGGAATTTCATGTCTTGTAGTTTGTGCCCATTTGTTTCTTGTCCTATCACTTGGCACTGTCGAGAGAAGGCTTGTTTTCTCTTCTTCGTTGCCTCTCATTAGGTGTTCATATGCACAGAGTAAAAACTCCCAGTGAGTTTTCTCCAGGCTGAACAGTCTCAGCCCTCCCTGCTGCTACTCGTATAAAGGTTTCTCCTGTCTCTTAATAATTTCTGTGGACCTTTTCCGGTACTCACTCAGGTATTTCCACATCAATCTTGTGCTGAGGAGCCCAAGCCTGGACACAGTACTCCAGATGTTGCCTCAGTAGTGCTGAGTAGAGGTGAAGGATCACCTCCCTTGACCTGCTAGCAATAACCTGAGACAGTGTTGGTCTTCTTTACCTTAGGGTGCATTGTTGGCTCGCTGTCTGCTTGTTCTCAGGCAGGACCCCATCCACTGAGTCAATTTTCAATCCACCTGCTTGTCCGCTTAGCTCGCCTGTACTTTGTCCGAGTTGCCTATGGGAATATTATGGAAAGCAAAGTCAAAAGCCTTGCTAGAGTCACAATATATACAGCTCTGTACTCATCCACCTCACTGTAGAAACTACCAGGTTGGTTAAGTATGATTTCCAATTTGTAAATTTCTGTGGACTACTTCCAGTCACCTTCTTGTCCTTCATGTACCTGGAAATGATTCCCAGGATTACATGTTCCATCACATCCCAGGGACTGAGGTGAAGCTGACTGGCCTGTTATTTCCTGGATCTTCCTTTTCCCTCTTCTGAATGTTCTAGGGTGAGCAGTTTTCCTTTTTCTCCTTTGAACTGGCAATTTTGATCCATGTTTACAGATTCTACACGCTATGGAAATATAATTATTAAGCAAAGCACATTTTTCTCCATTTTATTGGTGATTTTAAGCTATGCAGATGCAAGCTGGGAAATAGAATTTGCAGTCCAAGGTTCTGCTCCTAAAACTCAGGCCATGTGAACTAATGAGTACCTTTTGAAGACAGAAAATAGTGTGACAGGAGTATCGCCCTCCTGCTGATATCTATAAACAGCTAATTCCATAATGCATCTTTCCCAGAGGTCATAGCTTTCTAGACTTGTATTTGTGTTATTTCTCTGTTCCAGGCCGTAATGAGCTGATTGCCCGCTATATTAAGCTGAGAACAGGGAAAACACGCACAAGGAAACAGGTAAGTGTGAAGCTTTCCCTGTAAACATTAGTTTTGGGGGGCCACTAAATATGAAGAGGACTTACAAAAACAAATACCTTGCTGTTCACTTGTTATTACCTTCTGGTGTTGCTGCGCTGGTTAATAAGAATGGTGGGAAGAGTCAGCTCAGGCATTTCACAGCAGGATTGTAATGCTCCTGTCTCCTCTGCTGTTAAACAGTGTGTGATTTCATTTGCTTGGTTTACTGATGAATGTTTCAGTGAACCTCAGTAGTCCTCTATATGAAGAATCTTGTTCAGGCCAAATAGATAGACAGCCATGGTGATTTTGAAAATACCCAGGGCATGGGATGAGAAAGGAATCTTTTTAATTTGGGAATGATAGTCCTGGCTATGCTGGACAAAGCACAGAGCAACCTAGACCTGCTTTGGGCAGGGGGTTGGTGAACGACATCCAGAAGTTCCTTCCAACCTAAATTATTTTTGTGATGTGTTTTGGCTTACATTAGATATTGGGGAAGTTCTGAAAGTCATTATAGAATGACAGGGGGATAGCGAAGAGGATACAGAGCACTGTTTTCTCTTCTCTCAAGAAGAGGCTAAGATGGGGAGCAAAGAGATCAGAACTGTCAGTCCCTCGATTTAAGGATGAGCTCTTCAGTTTTAGATGAGGTCTCTGACTTGATAAAGCTGCTGAATTGGAAAAATGTCTTAAATGGGACCTTTGCTGGTCCCCCACCTCATTTCGTTACACTTCAGTTATATTTAGAAAAGGATCTCATCGTTATCTTCAACTCCCTCTCCCTCCAGTCCTAAATAGTTCCCTATTGCACAGGGTGCCTAAAGTATATTTACTTCTGCAAGCAGCTACCAAGTACTCTTGTGAAACAAAGATGGATTTTGTACTCTTGTGAAACAAAGATGGATTTTGTCTTTTCAATGCAGGTATCTAGTCACATCCAGGTCCTGGCAAGGCGGAAAGCTAGAGAGATCCAAGCCAAGCTCAAGGTATGATGGGTGTCCTTTAACATACCACCAAGCCCCCTGAGTCAGCTATTCTTCCCTCATCCGTTCCTCCTTTGAATGGCCTTAAGAAAAGGTGAAATTAACTGCTGAATTGTAGTAAACTGTTGTCATCCAAACCTGAAAGACCCTTAGACTTGGCAGTATGCTTAGAGTGTTTACCTGAGATATGCTTAGAGTGTTTACCTGAGAAGAGTTTGTTGTTACAAATGCTGACCAGTAATAGGTCCCTGGTGTTGTGGCAGCCCTGGGAAAAGGTAGCCTTACAGTCACTGGAGTGCTAGTTCCACCTCTACTAGTGGCAGTGATGGGGAGTTGTCTGTGAGAAAGTGTTCCTAGTTGGCATAAACATTGAGATGAAACAATAAAGCCATTTGGGTTCTTCTCAGATAAAATGGTGCCAGCTGAATAGACTTGCCCCTTGATTAATTCAGACCTGACTTGAAGAGGCCTGGGCTAGTGAGATGGAAAATTTGGTTAACTACTAGCTTGAGCAAATCTGTGTTTTCCTTTCTATAGGAAGAGCTCTGAGATCACAGTAGTGAACTGATGCCTGTTGACATTTGTTTACACTGATTTGAAGCAGAGAGATGGTTTATGTGCTCAGACTAAATTCCAAGAAATGTCAAGAAGGTTGAGTTTATGGGTGACTACTGCACAAGAGGGTGTTCCCTGTTAGAATATGAGCCATTCAGAAAGGGCTTGCTGAGCAGGATTTGAAGTCTGGTCCTTGTTATGTATTACTGAAACAGCCAGAGAAGGAAGGTGCGTGCTGACCTTCCTGTTTTATTATGGTAATTAATGATCTAGAAAGAAGTGTGTTTGCTTCATGCTTCAGGTGATGGTGAGGATCTTGACAGCCCAGTCCATTCCTAACTGTTGAGTGGATGTCTGTTAGTATGTGCTTCCTCTTTGCTGGATGGGCAAGTCCTTACTGGGCAGTAAGAGAAGTGGTCTGCCTGTGAGTGAAATGTTGGCACTCACTCTTGACCAGTGCTGAAGTTCATGCATCTCTATTGCAACTAGTGCTTGCCTCTTAAGTCATGACTGCACCCTCCACATCCTATCCCCAGCTCGATTTTAGAAAATGGTGTTGTGTCTGTCATTAGCCTGTTGTATTTCCAGTTGCTCTGATAAAGAGAAGGAGCCACAAATTACGACTATCTAATCGTGCTTCTAGGTAGGGCTGCCTAAGCCTGAAACCTGTGGTGCTGTTAAGTGGTCAATTCAGGTGGAGGCTCGTTTGAGAGGCGAGTTAGAGCAAGTAGGAAACAACAATTGCCTGGGGTGTTAAAAAGATTTACTGCTACTTATATCTGTAACTTTGATTCCATTCCTTGCATGTCACAGCTCTGGGATTTGGCATGATTGAAAAGCCAGTCAGCCGAGCCTGTTTCCACTTAGCGCACAGGAGCTGTCTGTTTTTGTTCTCAGGGAATGAAGGTGTCTAGGGAGCTCTATGGAGTCATTGGTTGTTCTCCTTTTACACCACCTCAGGCCATGCTGTGAGCTCTGCCAGCTGCCTGCAGTGAACCATTCCCCTGTACCAGACTGTTCCTTTCTGCCTGCAGAGGCAAGTCTATAGCGCTGATTCAACTCATTTACTTCTTTGCTTTTGCTAGTCGTTTTCATAGAGCAAGTAAATGAAATCACAAAGGCTGCTGCCTTTCTCCCAGGTTCCTGCTGATAGCAGTGTGTTCTACTACCACTGTTCATTTTCCATAGCAAGTATATGTTTTCATATTTATATCCTAGAGATCAGAGCAGCTACATGCTGACTTTTCAGAGCAGTTATCATAATACAACTATTTTCAGACAAATTGGCATATCTGTTCTACCAGATGTACGTGCCTATAACATATAGAGGTGGGAAGGCAGGATAAAGCTTGGAGTAAAGTCTGTTCCCGGAAGTCAGTAGTTTTCTGTGTCCTGGATGGCTAACAGATAATGTGTACTAAGGAAAAAAAGGGAAATGGTGGTGATACTATTATCATTATTATTATTCTGCATTTTGAGAAAAATAAAATACAAACATTGCAAATGTTCAGTAAAGGTTTTTTGTCTACTTTAATACTTGCACAGGTAAATGCTTCTTCCCCATAAACTCAGGTAGACAAACATGATTTTTCCAGTGAGAAAGTAAGGGGAGAAAAAACATCTTTTTCTGCAATGGCAACTGCAAGAAAATGGTAGTGTCAAGAAAAGAAACCGAACCCAACAAAACCCAAAAGAATCCTTGCCTTAAAAAATGTTGTAGGTAATCATTAAATCATTCTTTAAAACCGTATCAACTGGATTCTGAAAAACTTTCTCATAGCTTTGGAGAATCTCGGGCGCTTTCTCAGCAATCAAAATATTTCCCTTCCATTCACTTAAATGGTACTAACAGGAGTCACAGACTCTTTGGAAAAGATTTGCAAGTTTCCCCTACTGATCATTCCGCTTAAACATTGTCATTTATTCTTGAGCTTTTGTTATGCCTCCTCCAAATGTTTTTGTGCTAGACACATCAGAATTGCTGGGCTCTGGACTTTAGAAAACCTTACAGAAGGTTGAGGGGTTAGAGAGAATGGAGACCCAAGGGTGAGAACTTACTGCAGTTCAATGAATGCAACTGGGAGGTGAGAATCCCTGAAGACAGGCAGAGCTTATCTCTTTCAGCAGTTCTCCAAGCCATGAGTTCATCTGTGGCATCACCGTTATAATCATGTGACAGATAAATCTGGAGTGCTTGAAGGATGAAGATTATTCATAGGGGATGCAGGAGGAAAGAGAGAATATGGGGAAGCACTTCTGTTCGTATATTTATTCCTTGGAAGAAGAAATTAAGAATGCTATTTGTTTTAAGCATACATCATACCACTTAGTTGCTGTGCCACTGTTACCTGTAAAAATGTGTGGAGTTCCACAGCCCTGTTGAACTGCAAGATGGAATGTCCTTGCATATGTGCCCTGGGAGTGTGTTAAGATTTTTTGTTTCCCGAGGGATGGGAATGAAATGGTCAACTCTACCAGAGTCTAATGTAGTCCCAAACAGCAGGTAGTCTGTTTGCAGCAATGACGACAAACTCCTTTTGTGAATTTGTTTTTAGAGGATTTTTTTGATAAGCTAGAGTCTTTCCCTTTGAATATTACCAATTATTAGGAAACAAGAGTCAATTAGGGTTGTACTTTCCTTAACAAGATATTTCAGCTGTGCAGCTGAAAGCCTTCAGACAGAAAGGATAAATGCTTAGCAGTCTCTAAACCAGTGATCCCGGCGTTTCAGAAAGGGTGGTTAACCACATCAGAAGCTATAGTAATGGGAGAAAGACTTGGTTCTTAGGACAGTTATTGGTAAGCCTACTGCCCAAGTGCTTGTTCCCTGCAAAGAAGCTGATGAGAATCCTGGTTGTGCAGCATTAGACCAGCAATTGGTTTATCGTCATAATAATTCTGTATTTCTTTTGTTTTCTTTCTACTCTTGCCCGTAGGATCAGGCAGCTAAAGATAAAGCCATGCAGAGTATGGCTACAATGTCATCTGCCCAGATTATCTCTGCAACTGCCTTCCATAGTAAAATGGCCTTGCCTGGTCTCCCACGACCTGCCTACCCTGCTGTTTCTGGGGTGAGTGAATCAGTGTCTCAACAGAGTTGGGCTGAAAACACTTGAGAAGTTGAAAGGATGTTGGCATCTGCTCATGAAAATCCTGAGAGTATTAGAAAGAATAGGCCACAAAGTACATGGCAAAAATTTGTCATGTGGCTTCAACATTTTGGGTCTGATTCTTTGCTCCCACTGAATATAATTTCGTTGTATATACAAATGAGAGAACAATCTGTTCCTTTGGGTTTTCAGCTGCCTGAAATATCTTTAGGTATCTGTATCACTTTCCTCGTCCAGGATCTTGCTGGATTAAAATCATTTGAGCCATCATGACCCTTCCTCAAGTTTATCATTCCCAAGCTCCTCCCAAGTGCTTAGATCACAAATTGATGACCGTTACATAAAATCCTTAATAGACGAGGCCTGTCAGCATCCCTTAACCTATGAGATGGGCCTAATGAGCTTTTGCTGAGCATTGATTTCTGCCAAAATACTTGTGTGGAGCTCTTCTGGAGACAGAGGCACAAGGTGCATACATAGTGTTTAACATTAAAACCTCTGTTAGTTCAGTTGCTTGTACGTCACTAATTGTAGTGTGTAGAAAGAAAACTATGACCAATCAGCATCTCCACAAGGAAAAAACAGAGAATGCTGAAAGAAGAGACAAAATTCAGTCACATTTGTAAAACTCCATGAGCTTGCATTTTCTTTCCTGAGAAAGAAGCCAGCCTTGCTTTTTATTTCTGTCCTGTCTTGGTACAGAGTTAATTTTCTTCCGAGTAGCTGGTGCAGTGCTCTTTCAGCTTTAGTGTGAGATCAATGCTGATAACACACTGATGTTTTTAATTGTTGCTATGTAATGCTTACCTTGATCAAAGACTTTTCAGTCTCATGCTCTACGGATGAGGAGGAGCACAAGAAGCCAGGAGGAAGCAGAGACAGGACACCTGACCCAAACTAGCCAAAGGGACTAGCACACGTACCACAGCATGTAATGCCCAGTATAGAAACTGGGGGGAGTTACCCGAATGGGACTGATTTGCTGATCAGGGGCTGGTTGAGTATCAGTCAGTCAGTAGCTGGTGAGCCATTGTGTGGTGCAACACTATTGTTTGAGGTTTTGGGGGGTTTTCTTTTCTTTTTTTTTTTTTCCTTTTTTCCCTGTTGTGATTTGCTTTTTGTTTGTTTGGGCTTGGTTTTTGTTTGGGTTTACTCTCTCATTTCACTATTTCCCTTTTCATTATTATATTGTCCTTTGCTACTTTAGTTTAATTAAGCTTTTCTTAGTTCAACCTAAGATTTTTACCTTTTTTTTCTGATTCTCCTCTCCATCCCACAATGGCTGTCTACTACTTAGTTGCCAGCTGGGGTTAAAGCACAACATGTCCTAAGAGTGGTGACTTTTGCCTCTATTTTTCTCTTGTAGTTTTGGCAAGGAGCTTTGTCAAGCCAAGCTGGATCTTCCCAAGAGTGAGTATTCCTTCATATGAGCATCTAAAGCAGATGCTTCTGCTGCTTGCTCTATGCTTCCTGAGGAACACCAAATAGCTGTTACAAGATTTATGAAATGCCAAGACAGATTTCCTGACTGTGGATCTGAGATTTGAGGTCCATAGGCATAGAGTAGTTAGGGTTAGAAAGGACCTTAAGATCATCGAGTTCCAATGCCCTTGCCATGGACAGGGATGCCTCTGCGAGACATGAAGAGAATCTCAAATAGATAAAACCTTATGTTTTCATATGGTACTTTCAACACAAATTACACCTCTGTAATATGTCCCATGACTCAAGCATCCATAAATGTTCCTATAAGAAATCTTGTGCAATCCCAAAGTGCTCTTCCCTTGCATTCACTAATGTGTCCTGTACCATCTAGGCAATAACCCCCTCAGTTTGTAGTGACTGGTTTGTAAGCCTCTCAGGTTGGCTCACTAATTTTGTTTCACACCTGGACAATGGAGCTATTGGCTCTGCTTTGGCAGCCCTGGAAGGGGTCTTTGCACCCACTCTGTTTCTCTGTCTGCATTACTGACATCAAAGAGATGACGCTTTGATGGGCTGATCCTTTACCAGTGATGGCCCTGGGTGTAGTTGTGTCAGAGAATTATTCAGGTCTGCCATTGTTCTTCTGTGCCTTGCATGGAGACACACTTGTTTGTCACAGAGCCTAAGAGGAGCAATTAAAGCCAACTTAAGGACGGTTTATGTTTTTCACCCAAGCTATGTGTTCCTGCTGTCTTGTGGTACTATTGCTAATGCTGGTGGAGCAGATCAGGCAACAGATACTATTAAAATATCTTGTGAGGAAAAATGGCTAGAGTGTAAAAGAATGTAAACCATCCTGGGAGAAATAAAAAGTAGATTTTATGCTTTTAGCTTGAAAGTGAACAAGGAAGCATAATGTGAGAGGTTCTTTAAGAAGTCTGAAGTATCTCCCATCTCTAATGTCAGATGATGTCTCCAGATCCTGATTTTTTCTTACAGTGGTGTTAAAATGGAGCTGAGCTGTCTTGAAAGCTGGGTTCACTTATGGGTGTTGAACATCTCTGAATCTGGGCATGAAAGTCTGAGAGACACCCAGCCCTGAGGTATATCCACTTGCAGAAATTTGAATCTACTTGTGGTTGATAAGAAAGGATAAATCAATTTGCACCACTTGTATTAACAGACTGACAGGATCTCTGAGTAACAAGGCTGTAGTGAGAGCCCACTGAGCACATGCAGGGAAATCTTACTCAGTCCAGTCCTGGTCTCTTATGGTTTTTGAGTCTTTCTTCATGACCCTTTCTTGCCCACAAGGAAAAATAATTTCCTAAAGATGTTTATGCTACTTTTTCTCTCTGGAGAAATACTTGATATGGCCTATGTCAACAGTTAGCCAAGAATTTCTTGCTTTCTCTTTTGTTAATCATCTCTCTTTGTGTACTTCTGTAGTGTGAAACCTTTTTCTCAACAACCTTATGCTGTACAGCCTCCATTACCATTACCAGGTAGGTAAGGAAATGTAGTTCCTTGCTTTGAAATTAAATTCCAAGTTCAAGAATAGCCAACACTTAAAGTTTAAAAGTTAATTAAAAATATTTTAACTTATTGAAACATTTCAGTGAGGCCAAAATGGATTTTTATGTTATCTCCCCTTATTACTTGTTGTTATGCTTTTACTGAGAGAGCTGAAGCTTTTTAATTTGGCTTTACTAAAAAACCAAAACATTTTTCCTGGTTTAGTCTGGTTGGTTTGGGATTTCTTCTGCCTCAGCAGAAAATAAAAATTTACATATTTCTACAGTTATTCCACCGTTGTGCATGTACAAGAACACTGTTTTCCATGACTGCCTTTCTGATTTCTCATGAAGTGAAACAACTGTCTTTTCCTTCTCAGTTTCCCCATTTTGAGAAGTTAATGGTTATGTTAATGGTGATGCTTCATTCTGATACTAAAGCAGTTTATTTCATTGCTCATTTACGGCTCAATCTAGGTCCACTTAAAGTTGCTGAATGGGTTTTCTCTGGTGTCAAAATGGGGTAGGTTGTCTTTTACATTGCCAACTCTGACAGTGCTGTCTTAGCAGAGAGTCACTGAGAAGCCATTTAGAGCACAGGTAGAGTGAAGACCTTGTGAATGATATTTTTGCATGATGACTGCAGTCATAAGAAAATGTCATGAGTCAGCTTTGACAACAGGCGCTCTACTGGAAAGATACTGCCAGCCTTTCTCTTTCTAAATTTTGTCTTATAAATCCTGTGTGTTTAGGGTTTGAGTCTTCTACTGGCCTCTCACCTTCCCCATCATCACCAGCTTGGCAAGGACGAAGGGTTGCTAGCTCCAAACTTTGGATGTTAGAGTTCTCTGCGTTCTTGGAACAACAACAAGACCAAGACACAGTAAGATACACACCTGACTTCCACCCCTCCATTGATTTTTGGTCTTCAGGTAGCTCCTGTTCGTTGTGGATATGTTATACTATTATGTATATATGGAAATACTTGTTTCATTGCTCTACTGAGAACAGAAAGCAATCTTTGGGAAAAACAAGATACCCCTTTCTTAGAGGATAGAATTGCCTATAGTGATATAGCCAGTTCTGTGCCATGTGCTTCTGGCCTACCTTTCCAGGGTCATGGATGTTCACACACCTCAAGGCACTGAGGTTGTACCACACAGGGGTACAGCCCCTGCCTGTCTATTCTAGCTGTGCTGTTCAGCCTAGGAGGATAGACTCAGAATCAGATGATGCTAAGATCACATGCAGCCACATATTTCTCTGTTGTGCTGGGAAGTTAAATTTGGGGGCAACTGGGATGAATTTGCATTAATGTGTTTCCATGGTGTCATCTATAAAACGGTAGTAAGATGCAGTATCGCTAAACGTTATGATACTGCATCTGGAGATGTACACTGGTGATATGCCAGTTACATTTCCTCTGTCTGAGATAGGAGAGTTCAGAAAAGATGATGGTATTTGTCCTGTACCTTGCTGTGGGACTTCAGGCAGCTCTTCATAAGACAGGAGCATTGATGTTTGACTGGGTAACCTGTGACAGACAACGTTCTGTGACTCGAGTTGTTTCAGACTATATAGCAGCAGCATGAGGCAATGGTTTAGGAGCGAATATAAGAAAAAACTCCAACAAAAATATTTCAGAAGAAGCAATAAGCGTGAATGTATTGATAGGAAAGAAAAACCAGTATGAGCTGGTACTAGCAGCCATACTTCAGCTAACATTTCTGCTCTTTTAGAAAATGCTATCAAATCTTCAGTAACTTCCAGTAGTCTTCTGTGAAGAGCCATGAGTGTTCAGTATGTACTGGGCAATTTCCTAATTTCATGTTTTTCCTCTTCTTGCAGTATAATAAACACCTGTTTGTGCACATTGGGCAGTCAAGTGCCACCTACAATGACCCCTACCTCGAGGCAGTGGATATTCGGCAGATCTATGACAAGTTCCCTGAGAAAAAAGGGGGCCTGAAGGAGCTCTTTGAAAAAGGGCCAGCTAATGCCTTCTTCCTTGTCAAATTCTGGGTAAGGGAAAGACTCTTTGTAGAGTAACTATTTGCTATGAAGTTCCCAGTTTGAAAGTGGTGGCCT
>JAOEHY010016754.1:39328-63835 GCA_025447955.1 Psilopsiagon aurifrons | reverse complement strand
GCTATACCCCAACTGAAAAAGAGATACTGGCAGCCTATGAAGGGGTTCGGGCTGCTTCAGAGGTGATTGGCACTGAATCACAGCTCCTCCTGGCACCCCGGTTGCCCGTGCTGGGCTGGATATTCAAAGGCAGAGTCTCCTCTACACATCATGCAACTGATGCATTCATTCATACTTCTGAATATGGGGGAAAAAAAAAAAAATAAGTCCTGGTTTAAACTTATTTTACAAAATACACTTTACCTTATATTAAGTAAAACAGCAGGTTTCATACTGACAAAATTAAGCACATCACATTTGTGATTACAGAAGACATTCTCTCAAGAATCAATTTTTCTCTATAAATGTACTACTACACAAGGTGTACTTACTTACACCAACAATTGTGTTTCTAGAAATGAAGTTTAAAACACTAAACCTGCTGTGTTTGCTCATTTTTTCTTTCCAGTTTGAAATAAGCATTTCAGCTTGTGTATAGGACTGAGCACCAAGATGAGTCAGGAACTGCAGCTGTCCTCAGTGCCTCATCACTTAGCTCAGACTGACAGAAGGCTGGTGAGTGAGCACTGCAGGGAGAAATCTGGGACAACTGCCCCATCACTGAAATATCTGTTTAAAAAGGAGCAAGATTAGTTCATAGTACATTAGAGATCAAATGACATAAAGAATGACGCCTATGAAGCTAATGAGCTACTCAGGGGCATTTCTTAGCCCTCAGTAAATCTTGCAGGTGCCTAAAACATGGTCAGTTTGTACAAGGAAAGAAATAGCATGTTACTACATCCTGTACCAGGTCAGGAAAACAAGACATTGAGGACAACTTTACTAGCTTGAACTTCATAAAGGTTATAGTGAATCATTCATTTCTGTGGCCAGGTTGGTCAATTTTCAAAACTGGAACTCAAGTGGTACTGCAGGAAGTACCACTTTCAAGATCCAAATATACCTGATCAGAGCTGCTCAGAATTTCAAGTTTTCATTTCTTCTGAAATTGCAAATTTTATGTTTTCCTGGATTTGGGATCAAAAAAAATTCATAATTTTTAAACACTGAAATATTTTGGGTTTTTTGGTGTGGGTCTCTGATTTTATTTTTTAATTTGGAATATTGTACCTTTTACTTCCTATTTTATTACTTGACTTTCTAACAATGTATGACATATGTAAGGGAAAAGTGCATTACTAAAGCCAAGTGCTTGAACAGTTTTGTTTGTTATTTTTAAATATGATACCAAAGTGCAACACAACCAACACTTTTGGAAAAGCATTGCTTTGGGAAAATTGTCAAGAACTCTACAACCACATTATTTCCTAAAACACCCCACGAAAGTTTCCAAATTCCCTAACTTATTTTCTATTCTGAAAATCCCTAGTTTATCTCTTAAGGTTTATGTAAATCACATTTTAGATACAATGTTAATATAAATAGAACTGACCAGGAGGCCATGGTTCTGGCCTTGCACTCCACATGATTTTCTACTACTACACACTAGCAGAGATGAGAAAATCCAGACCAACACACAGTAGGGTATCACTAAAAGTCAGTCTTCAAAATAAGAACTAACCAGTTCCTAGAAGGTAGGTATGTACTATTCTCCTCTAATATCTGTATAAAAGTACAAAGCTGCTAGTAGAGATTTCAGTTTCAATAAAGATTTCTGTCATTCAAAGAATGATAGTCCTAAGTGTATCTTGCTTGATAAGCAAACCCATTTTCTCTTCTTATCTTTAGCCATTATTAGGTTTTAATTCAGAAGCATCCAGAGGCAATGTTTGGATACGCGTAAGTTCTATTCAAAGATTAGGTAATGTTTACAAGACATTACAATACATGAGCTACTTAATTAGCTCTGATGACATTCCCAGAGCTGATCAGTGACAGGCAGCAAGATAGTTGTGCAGTTGAGACTTTTCTTCTTCCCAATGAGTCTTATTTCAGTGCTCTTGCATGTGTCCTAAGCACAGAAGGGTTATTGGTGAGGTGCTTTGTCTCCTCTCTGACTCAGCATGCAAAACATGGTATGTCTCATTTTAGAAAACACAGCATTGCACAATAGGACATCGCTGCTGCTGCCAAAAAACACTCAAAAAACAGGGCAAGTTTATACTGCTATTGACTAAGGTTTGAAACAGAACTTCAGTGCTTCTATACTGAGCTTCTCCCTATTCACTTCTGTTGCCCCTGAACTACTTCCTTTACAGTAGTTACTGTATGTTATGTCCCTAATGACTGTCCCATCTAAAAATAAGTACTCTTGACACAAAAGAGATGTCAGGCCAGCACAGCAGGATGCTGAAGCGTCTCTAGATGCGTAGCAGGGCTTCTCTTACACTGGGTTGCAGCAATTTAGGAATTCACGCTTGATAAACGCAATAGGGGCGGCTTCTTTTTATCTCTTGCAAACAGTGCCAGGACTGATATATTCCTGACCCTTATTTGGCTCTCCAGCTTATTTTTTTTATGCTGTTCTCTGGAATCATGAAATTCTGACATTTCATTAGGCAAACACACGCTGTAGTTGTATGTGCTTTTCCACTGACATCTATAGATGAGGTATGTAACTGCCAGCTGCCTCACCGTTTTTCTTAGGTCTACATTTTCTGAAGATACTGATGCAGAATTATACTGTTTGCTCTGATAATGTTTCTCAAACAGAGAGATAATGTTTGAACTCTGGAAAGTTTCTTAGCTATAGTTGAAATAACTCTTCGGCTTTTATTTTTTGTTTTCCAGACACAATGATACTGCAACAGACTTCTCTGCATTACACTTAAGCAAGCAATGATGTTATTTGATTCAAAGATCCCTGCCATTGTTCTTTTTTTTTTTTTTCCCCGAGGTGAGTGAAAATCGTAATGCAAGATAAATGAATTACTATTTTTCTTAATAGCACGTATTACCTTATCCCTGATATGGGTTAGACTAAAGCCCTGCCAGAGCAGGGCCCAGAGAAATAACCTGTCCTTGTTACCTACCACAGGAATGGGAAAAGATCACTTTCTTATTACAGCAGCAGTATTTAGTCTCCCAAAATATTACTGTTAACAAACTGAGAGGGAGTAGCATTGCAGGTGCCATTTCTCCCTTTTTTCTTACATTCTCTTCACCTTAGTAATTTTGTAAATGCCTGTGTTGGCAAGAATTTTGTGAGTTTGAGTTCTGTGCTTTCTCAGAAATCTCCCAGAAGCTATGAAAATACATGGACTTAAACAGCATGGCCAGCTGCAAGTCTTTTCTTTTTCAACTTGCAATGGGAACAGCATTCTTTCAAAATGTGTTGATTAGTACTATAGCACATAAACATTACACAGTTATAGGGCTTTTTATGACAGGTACCTAAGCAAACAGTCTTCTGATAAAAAGGATTGTAAGAGAACTATGTTTGAGAAACCACATAGAAAAGGAAGCAGTAAGAGCCATAAAAACAATCTCCAAAACTCCTCCTAAAACATTCCTTTTCTATTGATTGTTTGTACTGGGAGGATTACCATGTTTGGCAAAGGGAAACTACACTGCCTTATGTCTTAATGACATTCACAGCTTCTTGACTGTTGTGGGTTGTGATTCATTTGTTCACCAGGACATTTGCTTTTGTCAGCTTGTTCTACAAGATTTTAAGTGTTACATAATTCTATTGAAACAAGAATTGGATGTCATCATGTTTATCGAGTATGTGGTCAGCACCTCCTCTAGGTCATCTTTTTTTAAAGAATAATGTGATTTCAGGGAATAGAACCGGTCTGTCTTGTCCTGTCAGCAAAGCCATTCTGTCAGCAAAACTTAAATTCTACTCCTCATGAAAATACTTTTCAGGACTCATATCCTTTTTATGTCCCAGGAAACTGCAGAGGTCTATTCTAAGGGGAGGAGAAGGGATCAGATATTTGCTTGTCTTTTGAAGAAGTTAGAACCTACCTTATCCAACAACACTGTAGATCAAAAATACGGTTTTAGACTGCTGCACTTCTCTCATTCTTGTGAGAAAATGTAAATAGAACACAAAACCTACTTCGGTAGAAAAGACAAAGCTCATCTTTGTTCAAAGACAAAAGTCATCATGATGATTTTTAATCATTAAAATTCATTACCAAAAATTAAATAAGAGCTGAAAAGCTTTGAGGGAAAAAGCCCCAAACCACCAACACTGTAAAAGCCTCAGGAAACTTCCAGCCACTGCTACAAGAACATGATTTTCCAGGCTTTAGAAGATGCATTCTCCTAATGCTACCATGTCCCTGAAAAAAAAACAAAGTTCAGCATACATAAGATGGCAGCAAGGATAATGAAACACTTGCTCAGCTCAAGCTAACTCAACAAAACCTTCCATCTCTTTTACAGGGGGTGCTTGGTCCCTCAGAAAACTGCGTATTAAGCTTTTGTAATTGTCTGCACTTGAATTGTCTCTTCCTGCACCTTAGCCAAAACCAACCTTCATTACAACTCCTCTCAACATTTTAGGGCAACACTGAAATCTCAGATGACTCTATACTTGGCTGCTGTTATACAAGGACTGAGCCAGAAGTGACCACGTACACCAGAGACCATGGAACAATCACCACACAGGCAGGCGTGCTCACAGTTAATCGTAAACTGTACACGACTCAAAAAGGTCTTTGCAGCTCCTTTTGGCTTTGAGTACTTTTGTTCCCAATTACTGACAGACTCCCTGTCAGTTACATTATCCATTTTATAAGAAGAGTTTGAGAATACTTTTCCAATTCCTAAAATACTACAGCGCAATAAATGATTGTCAGACCCAAATATTTACAGAAAATAGGTTGCAAAACAAAGATGAAAACCCACAGATGAATTAAGACCCTTGTAGCCCAAAGGCCCTTTATTATTTGAACCTGCATGAACAGGTGAATGCTACTGCATGAAACTTAACACCCAGGTGTTCAACACTGTAATATTTGCTCTCCCAAGGTGATTTGGTAATAAATAGTACACCCCCTTCCAATCAAAAAAACCAATGAAAGAACACACATTCTGCTCAAATGATTAGTTTTCTTAAGAAAACTCATTTCAGCAAATGAAAACTGTAAGGTAACACCATGTAGCTACAGCAAGTATTAGGATTTTGATACTGCTGAGCTTCCCTCTGAGGGGGAGAATGATTTCAGTATATGACAGACCTGTTTCAAGGAGCCTGCCTTACATTTTACTTCATACTATTACTTTTTTCCTTATTATACTACAAAAATATATAAAACCCCCTCAACTTTGGTGCTATCAAAAAAAGCTTATGAAGTCATTTAATTATCCTCTAGTCAATTTATTGAGGAAGTCCTTCTGGCAGCTTCACAACAGCAGCACCAAGCATTTTCCCTTTGCCAGCAGTAAAAGGTGTTCCTATGGCTATTGCTTTGAAAATCCACTTTGAAATCCAAAAGGCTCTTTGAACCATTGAATAATTTGCCAAGTTAGCAGATATTCTTAATGAACCTGGGAAAAACCTCCTCTCTCTGATTACTTTATGAAAGATGTACACTCAGAATTTGCCCTAGAAAAACCACTCAACCATGATGTCATCAATGTAAGTGTATATAAGCGTATATAAAGTATATATTTTGCAAATCCTGCATTCAGGGAATTACTTTAATTTTTCTTCCTCTTTGGCTTTATCCTGGGCGATTACTGTGTCTTGTTACAGCAAGAGAAATTTATTACAAAACATTGATTTATAAAGCAGTGCTCTTGAAAAGCTGCATCCTTACTTAATCTATGAATTACAAACGGCATCAGAAGTCAAGAATGAGAAAGCGCTGTAAGTACCTGAGCCTTATGAAATTCTGAGAATCTGCTGAGGTCACAAACGTTTGAACATGTTAAAGTCCCACGGTAATTCACACTTCTCATAGACATACTATTAAATATCATACTGAAATTGAGCCTATGCCTAAAATACCACTTCAGTGTACATAAGCACAGCACTGCACAAGGAATTCTCCATTACAGAATATTAAGGAAACTAATTCTTTAATATAAGGGTGGTGAGGCACTGGAATGGGTTGACCAGGGAAGTTGTGAATGCTCCATCCCTGGCAGTGTTGAAGGCCAGGCTGGACATAGCCTTGGGTGATATGGTTTAGTGGGAGGTGTCCTGGCCCATGGCAGAGAGGTTGGAACTAGATGATCTTAAGGTCCTTTCCGACCCTAACTATTCTATGATTCTATAGTGTGTCTGACCAGTATTGAATATACTTAAACCAGTGAGATTTAATGGACAACTCAGCGACTGAATTAAAGGTCAAATATTCAAAACTGGTATAAAAAACATCTTTACTGAATAGCATATGAAAAGGAAAATGTGTATCATTTGAGGCCATCAAACAAATTACATTACTGATACTGACAAGAACTCAATAGAACGTTTGCCAAATATTTTGCTTGTCCACAAAGTGAAAAATGTACCAAACAGGTCACATTACACAAGCAGACATTTTAAAAAGTCGGTGTAAAAATAGCAATTTTATTCCTAAATGTCTTTTCCCTTATCTGTTTACCGAAACACGTAGAGGACAAACATCACGTGAATCACTTTTCAGTGTCGTTCTCGGGTTCACTGTCTCCACTATCACTGTCTCTTCCAGGGTGTTCTGGCATTGTTCGATGTTCATCCACTTCATCCACCTTCAATTCTCCTTCCTTTATCATTTCTTCTTCTGACTTATTTTCTTCTGCTGCTGCATCTTCTTGCATATCTTGCACTTCATCTTCTATCTCGGACTCCTGAGTTTGAGTAGTTTCTGATTCTTCAATCATGGCAGGTGGGGGCAGTAAACGCTAAATGATTAGAAAAGTAAAGGATTTTCAGTTTTCAGAAATATATCTATTTTGGCACCTATTCCTACTTTAGCTTGAACTGTTCACCTTGTAGTTAGGATTCTGCATTAGATAACAAGTGAACAACAAAGACAATCTAGAATCCCTAATCATCAGTAGGCACTTAACTCCTATATGAAAATAAAAAAACCCCACAACAGTCTTATTAGACATATTTTTTGCCTGAAAGAGGGAGTTAAAAAACTCAGTACTTCCAATTAAAGGCTATGAAACACAGTATCCCAAACAGCCAGACAAGTAATATGGTTATGGTAAATCCCTACTTGAAGCAACAATCACATTCCTACCATAATCTCATCTATTACCATTTCAAACTCCTAGATATGTTTAACTTGCTTTTTGAGACATTAATAAGCCTGTCTTCAACAACTCATTCCAGAAATTTTCCATTGAAAAATCTTATAAAATGCTATGTGAACATTATCTGTACTTATAGAAGTTGCACCGACAGCTGTAAACGTGGAACAACACAAGTTCCAGTAACACTTAAAATAATGCCTAGACATTTTTTCACATAATACATCCATAAATTCGAAGCCTTTTGCCTGCAACCAAAAAGTAGTTGGCAAAATATTATACGCAGCAATGGTAGCTCCATTACAGATTTTTGAAAAACAATACCAAGAATACAGTTAGCTGAAGAGCATGGATGATGGTTATAAACTAAAGTCTGTACAGAAACCTTTATACTTCTTTCAACCTTACATTATTTAATGACAGGATGGGCATTTCCTTAGAATACTGTGAAGCATTTTAATGAAATGAAAGCTCAATAAGCCTCCTATGGATGATTGTTTTGTTTTCCTTAAAGGCAACTTAGCTTTACATGACAAATTGAGTGTTTAATTACAGTGATGTCTTATCTTCAATTAGATGACACTAATACAACAAATTTCTGACAAGCATAGGCAAATCTTTGAAGTAATTATGACTACCAGCAGAGATATGACAAGTATTTTTTATAGACTCTGAAGTTATCATAGTGGTTTCTATAATCCATCTGTTCACAGAAAGAGTATATTTCAAAACCAAAGATCCTTTATGACCCCGATACAAACTCAGACTTCTTCAGTGATTCAGTTAGATGTATGTTGTGCTTTGTGACTACCACTGTTAAGTCTAGTGTAAAAGAAAAGGAAAAATACCATCTTGTATTATATAGGATAAAAGAAATTTAATACCTGCGTTTTCTTTTTCTTTTTTTTTTTTTTGTTTGTTCACTTTTTGGCTTTTCCTGCAAGGAGAATGTGATTCATTGCCACAGTAGGAAAGCTGCAGTTTTGTAACCAATTTTAGCTAGCAAAGGACAAAATTAGGATTTTAAAAAGAATAACTGGTATTAGCACAGAATTGGGTCCATATTTGATTAAGGTGTCAAGCAAACCCATCTTTTAGTAAAATTTAGAGACTATCACCTGCTTTTCAGGACCTTGTTGGTTTTGGCAGGGCTATTAATTTTTATCTGAATGTGACCAACTGCACAGTCTGCTGAGTCTTTGTCACATAAAATCTGCATGGTTGAAAGATCTCCAACTATATTAGACAAACTGACTCCAAAACAAATCTCGTCATGTCACAGAAGGGATTTTACTAGTGTCACTCCTCTTTCTCTATCCCCTTTTCCTTAGCAGACATAATTAGAGTGCTCCCCCAAAATAGTTAAGTACCCTGTCCACCTGGCAAAGGCTTTTTCTGGGTAGCAAAATGCTTCAAATCTGGCTGAAGCTATGCCTCTCAGAAGAGAAAAAATAGAATAAAAATCAAGATTCACTGGATAAGAACTGCAGAGAAAAAGAAATTTACCACCAGGAAGTCTGATATTGAGTTAAAAGAGAAGATATGGGTTCTGATCTCTATTCATTACACTGTTCCTCATTAAATAGTTCATGGAAGAAGAAAGAGGAGGTGACAGCGAAACATCCTTGCATTAAAGTACCAAACCTAGATCTCACAGACAAGTATTCAAGGATACAGAGCCATGCTCACAGTCTCTTCCCACAGCCAGCTAATACAAAGTGAATAGTGTCCTTTTGCATCAACTTTTTTCAACTTTTGGAAATCCTTCAGAAGAGCAAAAAACCAACAAGGCCAGTTTTTCAGGGTTTTTGGTTTGGAGTACCAAACTTCAGAGTACCATGAAAGAATAAATTACAGGTAATATAATCATGATAAACCCCAGACATTAAGTGAAATCTGACGCAGTAGAGCACTATTATGTAAGACTTCTCCCTTTCTGTTTACTATGAACTCCCTCTAGGCATCTACAGATCCAAGCATGCCAACTAAAGGCAGCTTTCTGCTTAGTATACTATCTAAACTACCTTAAAGCTCTGCTCAAGGTAGGTCTTTGAGCATATGACGACAAGGTGTTTTTGGCTGGTTATGAATTCTGCTTCAGGGATTAAATACTGACAAAAATAGGTAGAGAAGTGAGAAAACTATACACTCCAGGCTTGCTGTGAAATCTTCTATTACAAAACATCACTGCACCATGCAGTGGTGCTATAATACCACTAGCTGCACTTACAAGAAACATAACATGCAAGTTCACTTCAAGTAAATAGCAGACAGGCTAATTCTTTAGTATTAACAAAGAATTTTTAAGTGCTGACAGAGCCCTGTCCAGCACACAGCATCAATTGCTTACTGGTTTTGAGATCTTAAATTGGGACTTAGATGACTAAAAGATACAGCTCTTGCTACTGCAAGATTTTAAAATACCTCAGTGTTCTCTCTGCTAGCCATAAAACCTTTTTGAATTTCAAACATAACAGGAACAGACTCAAGCCTCAACAGCATCTGTCACTCACTAAAAATCAATTTTAAACACACACCTTCCAACAGTTAAAAGGTCTTTACCTGTTGATAGTGGTGTGTACTTTGTATCATGTGCATATACATATTGTACACAAAGTTAGCCATTTGTGGCATGTTCTTAATAACATGCACTTGGTGAGAGGGTCCTTCTCCATTCTAAGGAGGGAAAAAAAAGTAGACAGTCAGCAAGCAAATCAAAAAATCATTATTCAAAAGTTATTTAACTATTTTAGAAAACAAACCCCCCTAAAATTAAAAAAATGCTTTTTAAAGAAAGAAAAAAAACCCAACAACCAAAACCCCCTGAATTCTCTGGAAAGATAGGAAATGTAAGTCTTACTCTTCGAATTACTCATGGATTAACCATGATACTGCAGGCCAACAAAGTAATGTCAAAAGGAAACACTGGGGTTCGATGCTTACTCCATAATACATTTTGGACTTCAGCCATTTAGCATGTTAAAGGCCAAATAGCTGACAATCAGATTAGGACTTGGCCTACTTGTCCACCACAGTCCAGCTCCTTCTGGATCACTCTCACTTACTATGCACACTTCATTCTTTGTTGCACAGTGGACCTGAAAGTTTCAATTGAAGGGCTCCCTCCCAGACTTGTCAGTAACAATTAAGACCAGGGATAGATCTGTAATTGAATAGGAAGTTCATGCAGGCACTTCTTAAAGCCCCACAAAGCAAAGCAGATTTTCTTCTATTTCTTTGTTTAACATACTACTCTGTGTGTCCTGTGCTTAGATGCTTAACAAAAACTTTTCCTTCAAGATCTAATGCAGTACTACAAATGACATTTTCGTATTTATGAACCTAGCTCAGCAACAAAACTGTTTTGTAATTCTGGCCAATAAAAATAAAAAAATAATTATCCTAAATTGCTCAAACAGAATTTTACCTCTTTCAATGAGAAATTATTAGCGTTGCATTCTTTTTGAGAAATAAGTTTATTTTATGACAAGACCAAAATTATGTAAACACACTAAAACCTTATTTCTCAGAAGAGAAAAATATTTAATCACTTCACACAGGCAGATCTTAGCAAAAAGTAGGCACAGTTATATTGATAACTACATTTTGTGGAAAAATCAACTAAAACCAGCCTGTGCGTACTATGATAGCAGTTAACTCCAGGGACACAACTATCAAAGAGGCACTGGTTTAGCGAAGAAGGCAGTACCCCCTCTTACAGCTCACTTAAAAAAGTGGGCAAACACATGCACTCCCATTACAGTAGACCACAAAAGTCAGAGCAGCTGCTCCTACCTGTCTTGATGTTGGAAAACATTCTGTGGGAATGATATGGAGGTGAAGTGGTCGAGCTGTGAGTTGGCTGAAAGCCGGGGTTAGCTCGAAACAGTTCTGAAACAGTGATACCCTTGCAAAGATATAAAGCCCAAGCCTGGCTCTTGACATGGCAACGACTAATCGTCGGACATCCCTTCAGAAAACAAACAAAATCAATCATGTTCTTTTTCACTGATGACACAGTTGCAATAAAAATAACTAGAAGTATACAGAAGCCTTAAATAAAGGAAATATAAAATAATCTGCTAAAACACTACTTTGTCTTTAGTATTTTTCCTTACATTCTGTTTCAATAAGTACAAAATCCTAGAAACATTATATAGAACTGTGTGTGTTTATATATGTATGTATGAGTATCAGTTTACTGCACTGGTAATAGGAAAGGGTGATAATAAAAGGAATAAATAATAATAAAAAAATCACCCTTTACTACTTTCCTAGACTTCACAGGTTAACAATGAGAACAAAACACAATAGCATTTCTGTATCCCCGAATGAGTAAACATGAGTTTGATAACTCATCTAATTACTGTTGGATGATCTGTGTGTCTGCAGTGATCAAAAACTTCTGATACAAAACCAAATTAAAAGCTCACAGGAAAGCATCCGTAAGAAAATTTAAGCCTGCATTTGTTCAACAAGTATTACATTCCTACCATTCTACTAGGGTGAAACCAAGTTCAGCCTATCAACAGAAATATAAACTAATTATAGTATAAGAGCCATTACTAAAGGATAAAGTGGTTGTGAAGGGGGTACCAGACAGTTATAAAAGGAAGTATGTCTGAACTCTATTCAATACATAGTATCAAACTTCATTTCTACTACATATGCAAATAACTGAATATTTTTATGTAATGTATTATAAACAATCTTTCTGATACAGAAAACATGCAGTTTAATGACATCACAAGAGTATCTTGTTACATACCTAAGGTGGCCTACAGCTTTGGTACGCACAAGTGAAAGGAGAATATAATCATTTTGTTGACCTTGGAATCTGTCCACAGTTGTTACCTAGAGAATCAAAAACCAATAAAAAAACATCCATAGGTTAAATCTTGCCATTTCAATTAAAAGGTGACACCAAAATTTTAATATCAACTTCGGAGTGAGACTGCAATAAATGCGATGAGAAAAGAAAATGGTTTAACTCTGGTTTAGCTGGCTGCTGACCAAAAATCATCAGCCTGTTCCTTCTGGGAAATGCTGGGAGCAGCTTTTGTCTGACTGTATACTGTTTCTTTTGGATTTTTATTCAACACAGATAGCTAACAGTGGAATGCTAATATCAAAAGATTGTGGAAAGCCATCAGTTTTATAATACAGAGTTTAAACCTTCATATTAGCACCAGATTTTTACAACTATACTTTTTGTTTCATCAGAATTTGTCATCATATGCTTTATCAAAATATTTCCACTCTGAGTGGATCTTCTTAAAAGTTGTGGGTTTGGGGATTTGTGTGTTTTGAGAACAAAATAAATGACAAAAGAGTTATTCTGCCTCAAGTAGTCAGCTTTTCCAACTTCATGGACTTCACTTTGTTTGAAAAAATACAAACAGGCAGAAACAAGGGACTACTTTACAAACTCCCACAGAATGTAAGTTAGTAAATGAGTAGTTACCAGGAAATACTTGCACAGAAATCTGTGAATCTATTCAATTAGCCTGCTGTATAATATGACAATTTAAAACCAAACAAACCAGAACCACTGCAACGACCGATATATTTTCAAAGTCACCTTGTTTGGCCGTCCAATCAGTGGATTATTTCCACACCGCTGATTAATGACATCACGGATCAGATGTTTCTGTCCATTGTATGTTGTCAGGATACTTATCCTGTCTGCAGGATAACCAAGTAGGCACATATACATGAAGAGTGCCACAACGTACTCAGCTTCACCAAGATTCTTAAAGATAAGAAAAGGGGTTACTCAATCTGTAAAGTTGGAAAGAGTAATACCTATGACATTATCATGTATTTACAGAAAAATCTCAGTGCTAAAATGTCTCTAGATCTGATGTTTCAAAATGGCTTTTATTAAGTGAGCAAAGAAATAAGAGAACCTCAAATAGGTTTAATAACTTAATTCTGACTCCTTTTGAGAGAACTACGAAAATATCTGCACCAATATTATTGTTAGTCATTGATTGACAGTTTCACATATTTACTCAGAAGCTCCCAGTTATTTCAACAAGTTTAAATTTTAAGTATTTAATAATCGTTAAAGATAATAGCAATTGTTTAAAAATTAAATAATATTTAGGGATTAATGAATATTTACACACTTGTACCTAAATGCATTCATATACCTACAGCCTTATATACCAAAGGAACTCCCAACTTAACTGTATCACATTGCTCAACCAATAGAGTATTTGGGTTTTTTCCTTCTTAAAAAAGGTCACATGTCAAAATCCCACATCATGTAAAACTCTGAAATTATTATTTGTTAAAAAGTATTAGAAGATGGCTATCCGCAGATAACTGCATTGAAATACAAGGGTTTAAAAAACACTTAGCACCAATATAACATCATTTCAAGTAAGCATCCAAAATAGCTGCAATGACTCACTCTCAATTAAGCTGAAAGTAAGAACTAGTCGAACAACTAAACTACTTTCAACTATTAATTAGGAGACAGACATCTGGATTATCAAACAATTATTTCTACTGCAGGCCAAACCTATTCAATTTCAAACAGCCAGTTGTTATTTCACATTTTGTATATCGCAATTTTTTCTGTGCCATTACTTACAGTGAACAATGTCTGTCCTAAAGCATCACTCTACTGCCTATTTGAAACAGGACAAAACTTTCGGACTAAAGTTATCACAGCCTGTTTAAATCCATTTTCTGTCAACAAAAATTATCTTTCAGGTTAAAAAGTTATTCTCAATTATGACATTTATTCCTGCTCTATTTATACCAGGAATCTTATCCCTACTTGGCATATGTTTCACTAGGCTATTTTTTCTTCTTAAGTGGGCTCTGCATTACTTGGAAAATGCAGTTGCCAGGCATATCAAACACCTGTGGGTGTAAAACTATTCTAGAAATTTTAATCCTCTAAGTCTAGAAAGAAATGCCCAAATTCATAAGTAATACATGGCTGCAATCTTACCTCACGGAAAACAATGTAATGCCACCAACAAACTCTACTAATATCTCTCAATTCTCAAGACCACAAAAACACCCCAAAGATCCTCTCCCCTGCAAAAAACCTCCCAAAAACCAATAGAAATACTAGAAGAGCCTGCTCATGAAAGCAATGTTGTAATGACAAAGGTGTCAGTGATCTTGCATGAGTGTTCCCAGTCTTCTTTGGCCCAGGAGTGGTCTAAACCAGTGCTCAGACTCTCAATTATCAGAATCCCATTTTTAAGGCACTAACTCCAGCTGTTCCTGTTCCACAGGACAACTTTTTAACACTTGTACATTATAGTGTTAAAAACAAATATAGCATAAAAAACAAAATAAAGAGGAACTCTTCCCTCCAAACAACTCTGCCCTCAATCTGGAAGTGAGATAAAGTGGATTGTGACTCACCACTGCTTTCTTCACTAACAGCACGCTAGTTTGTGTAACAAAAAAGTGGGAGGAACCCAAGCAAAACATACGGATATGTATCTTAGAAAAAAACCCCACATAACCATAACTCAATGACTTTCACAGGGGAAAAAAATGACCATGAGTATTATCACCTTAAAGCACACTGTTTGCTTTCCACAATATTGAGCAAAATATAAAGTGTTAATTCCATGTTAATTTCAATCTTTGATCCTTCATGTACAGAGGAAATGCTACTTACTACACTATCATGGCAGTACAGCTGAATCACAGCAGTATTTAATTTGCTATATGCCAAAACAATGTTTTGTAATGAATTATACACCAAATCTCAACCTCCCAAAACACTGAGAAAACACAGATCTCAAGCAAAGACATTCACTCTGAGCAAAAAGCAAAACATAATACATCATTTTCAACACTGAAAACTCATTAAAAGGAGAAAAAGAATCATGCACACACATGACTCAATTATCTGAGAACATGAATTAAAACACCAATTTACTGTATTTTGATAGTCTGTCTTCACGGCAGATTTAATATGTGGTATCTAGATTAAAAAAAGTATATATGTAGTATTTCTCTTACCTGATAGAAATAAGGATTTGGTTCAGACTCTCCCACGCCATTGAAGTCTTCCACATTTATAAGCTGGAAGTCGTACAAAAATCCAGCATTGGCTGTTCTGAACTCTGGCAGAAGCTGCACATGAGGCAGGTTACCCAGGTTCTTGTAACGCCAGTTGTAAAGGTTACATAAACTGTTCAAAAACACACAGAGACAAACCCTCAATTCAACTCATTCAACACAATTCAAATGCACACACCCCCTTGCTTTCAATATTAATGTTTCTGCAGTTTTTCAATTAAAAATATCGTTTTCCTGGACAGCTACATGTATATAAACAAATGTACTTGTACAAGCTATACAGCAATATTGAGTTTTTTAACTCTGCTTATGTCTCACAGAAAGCTTTGGATTTTACTTCAGGGCAGCACGCTCGGACTTAAAGACTGTTCTTACTTGATCAGACTTACACTGAAAGGTATGCGTTTTGCAAAGAAATCTAGTAGGAACTTCCATGGGTAACAAAACTTAAGGAATATTAATGCTTCTTCACAAAAAGAAAGGAGTAAGAGAAAAAGGATTTTCCACATTATCTGCTGTAAAGTTTCTTACTGAAAAACGAAATTAATTTTCTTATTTTGTATGCTGCCACATATTAACATGGGACATGAAAGGAAGCAGCTGATATCTACCCACTTCTGAATCATCTCTGGTATTAATAGAGACAGTAATATAACGAAAATGCCTGATTCACAAACATACAACAAAATCCAGATCAGGTAAAGTAGCAGTTAGTTCATGGGTAAGCCACCTATGATCTGAAGACAAAACATAAGAACGTATGGAAAAAATCCCAGATGATGAAACAGTTTATGAAGTGATAGAATTCTGCTCTCTCATTTCTAAGAAATTTGCAGAGATGTTGCAAAATAGCAGACGGCAAAATAAACTTAATTTATCATCATACTCAGCTATAATTTGTGTTTTTAAAATCAGACTGAACTGTTTTTCAGGACTAGAGAATAATATTCTGCCACCCCCAACAATTCCTACATGAGAAAAAAAAATTAAGCGCTCATTCATTTTAGGCAAAAAAAGTAAAAAAAAACAAAAACAAAAAAAACCCCAAGATTTAAAACTAAACTTACTGTAGCAAGATTTTATATAATTTTCTCCTTGGTTTTATTTAACCTTCTTACTACAACACCACAAATATGCACTTTACACAACAAATAAAACATCTACATTACTACAGTAAAGCAATAGATACATGCGCAAAAAAAGAAAAGAGTTATCTTACTAGAGAGATGCTGTATCTCTTTAAATATATAAAAAAGGCTTAGCACTTGTGTGGGCAACATGATTGTCTTCAATAAAAGATGAAGCTCTGCTGATACAGTGCAAGAAAAGAACCCTTTTGTATAATTTAAGGGAAATATTGTATATCCAACTCTAAATAATGTATTTATTTGGCCTTGAACAAATTAAATATATTAGTTCAGAAAAGGAAGCTTCCGAAAAAGTTTCAGCTTTAAAAAAGAAAATAACAAAATTTGACTACTAAACTCCCTTTGAATATAATTTTCATTAAAGTACTCATAAAATAGCAGAGTACTATTGTATTACCAAAAAAGGAAAATAAATCTGATTGTATTTCAGCAAAGTAAAATCTACCTCCCAAGTCTAAGCTGAAAGAAACAGAATTTTGCAAACTCCTGTCCTAACAATAAAACAAAGTTTCCAAAAGCATATGTGTACTTTTTCTATTTTTATCTTTGTATTTTCTTATAGGATAGACATGACATTTTCTATGTCTCACCTTGCTCTTGCTCTTCCCTGAGCATCCAAATCAACAGTCGGCACTCCAACACGAACAAATCGTGTAAAAAGAGACTGCTCCATGTTAGAGTATTTTTGAAAAGCCATGTTCTTAATGACAGGCGGTAGCTGATGATGGTCACCAATCATAATCCACCGCTTCAAACGACTAAATCCGTCCTGGGGGTTCTAGAATTAAACCATTACAGAATTGTAACTATTACACTGTAACTGAGGTACTCAATTACACCACATTAGCAGTCAAACTGGCTCACTCTGAGCCCCAAATGTCAACATTTGTTCTTAAGCTACACTGAGCTGCAGTCATTTTAAAGACTATTAGCTTCTTTCTAATCTACTACCAGAAAAAAAGGAGCAGTGCTTTACATAAACCCTTGTTTGTTATAAAGCAACAGGTAAGTTTATATACTAAAACAGTAGAGAAATACCAGTATGTCATATTGAGTTGTTTCAAAAGTCAAAGTTAATGTTTTCAGAAAACAAAAAGGGGACAAAAAAAGCATAAATACGTAGAAGTTATAGTAGAAAAATCTGATTTCTACAGTGGTGTTACCCTACAATAGTCCTTTTAACTTCATTTGTTTTTATTACAAGATAGCAAATATGAACTACCCGCAGCACCTGAAACAGTTTTAATGCTAGAGTAAGAATCAACAGTACAGACTATCTTCAGTTTTACTGACTTTCCACACAACAACTTGATTAGCAGCCACAGTTTGTCCAGAGCTCCTGAGGGAGGCCATACTTCCAGAGGTGAAATTTTATTTCACAACGATTGGAGATTACAGAGATAGCAGAGCCAGAGATGTGCAAGAAGCACGTTTTCCTTACTTTTAAAATCCTCCAGCTCTTAAAAGAGGAGTTGCTAAAAGCAACCACAATCTTTACTAGAGGCAAACAAAATGTCAAGAAAGGCCGAACATCTTGAGTTTAGAATGATCAGCACAAACGTTTTTGAGGAAAGGTATTCAACTTCAAAAGCAGCAGTGTTGTCCCTCTATAATAACAGTCCCTTACATTATAGAGCTATTGCTATCTGCCTTCTGAAAGACTATGCTATAAATATCCCCTGTTCCATGTTAGCTCCAGTTTCCTTCTTTCATTCCCTGCATTAGCAGTACCTTTCCAGCGGCAAGACTTACATTCAACTGTATCACATCTGCATTTCTTTACCTACTAATTGTTTGCTTGCCAAACACAGTACAAGCTGCAGTTTATTTCAGGCTAAACGTTTACCAGTTAACCAGATAAAAGGTACATCATTATTGGGAAAAAGAAGAAGTAGAACCACTAATCATTTGTTTTCTTTCTGTGGAGATCTAACATCAATTAGAAGGTCTCCTCTCTACCTGGCTCCAGTTTTCCTTGAAATTGTCTGTTCTTGGTATCTCTCTCTCTCTGTTAATCCTGACTGAAACCGACCAAACACCACAAGCAGATGGAATGACTCAGAGCAATTATGTAAGCCTTATGCTCTTGGTAATCAAAACCCTTATTTAATAACTGTTATTAAAATTTTAATAATTTTTACAATCAGAAATAATCACTATTACATGAGACAAAATACAACAAAGCCAGGACTACTTTATATAAAATGTCTTCACTTTTTTTATTTTCAAAACAAAAGCCTGCTAAACCTACTATTTAGTCAATAAACCCAACATATCTAGAACTATTAGCTTACTCTATATCATCAAAACCCAAGGATAAACAACTAATGTAGAGCAAAGTGAAAGTTTTTGCTGTCCACTCAAATGGCAAATATCAGTCCTAGGTTACTTTCTGCACAAGATATTTTCTTTTAAATATTCTGTACTGCTCAAGAACACACTTTCATTTAACATTTTTTGTAATATATTTAATGATTCAGGTCTAACCTGCAGCAGGAGAGGTATAAAGGTTTCTATCTCCAGAATCTGAGCAGACTCTTCCATTAAGATGTTGTCATACTGAGGGGAAAAAAAAAAAAACCAAACCAAAACCAAGAGATATGTCCATCAGCCAAATAATACAAATTAATAGTTATTCAGCCTAGCACAAGAAAATATCAACTACTCATCTGATTTTTGATAGGTGGAACAGTTACAGCAGGATATTACCTTATAGGCAAAATACCAGCATTACCAAAACTAAATGTCAGAGGGTGAAATACTACCACATCAACAGCAGATCTATCTGTACCAACCAATCAGGGCTTACATGTGGAAGGAATCCATGACTGAATGACATCATGCTTCCACATCACACAACCCACCCAGAAAAGCTTTCTGCAGTGGATCAAACTATGTTGGTACCCTTGCACTTCAAGCAGAAAAAGAGTGCTTATGTGATCCAATACAGGGCATTATCAGATTAAAAATAACACTAGAAGTTGAGGTTGGCTACTCCCAGATACAAGCCTGTACCTAAATTAATATCTATGGCTAATACTGCAGACTGAGAACAGAATTGTACCATAGTACCTTTTCATCAAATCATTCATTTTTATAGATGAAGTTATACAGGCCCATTTCCCCCCCCCCCCCCAATTCTGCCTTTATTTTATTACTGAATCATATCACTGCAGATCATCATCTACACTATTTAGCATTTTTTTACATACAGTAACTTACATGTGATCTCATTTTTTACTTAATTTTTTCTTCAATAAAACTAAAAATTGAAACATACTGGTAAAAAAAACCAAACAACTCACAATAACTAGTTGCCTAGATTTAGTACAGACAAAAAAGTTTATACAAGAAAGGGTGGGGATCAAAACAAAAAAATCATTACTTTGAAACCTAATTCAACCAGGTCATGTCGTTTCAGAGCAGCATGAGTACAAGTCATGGCAATGATTTTTGCTTCTTTCACCAACAGGTATTTGGATCTATCCAGGCCACTGCGAAGAAGTTCAAATGCTCTGAATTCCTGTGCAAGAGAAGAAAACCATGGAAGTCAGAATACAAAAAATTATTCCTTATAAAACATATTCACTTCAACTATCTGGCCACATTCTCAATATAATTAGGCAAGAAAGTTCTGAAGGTACCTACTGTTAGCAATTCCATCTTGAATAATTTTTAATGCTAAACTCGGAAATCACAGTATTTCAAAAAACAATCTTTTAAACACAAATAATTCTGCAGTCTCTGTGCACATACAAATTTGCAGACAATTATTCAATCAATTCTGAGGAACCCTCTCAGAATCCCCCCAAATTCTGTTGTACTATATCTTCTTGTTTTCCACTATAACAACATATCAAATTCAGTATCAGAAAACCATTTAAGTTAATATGACTAAACAATACACAGACCACCTTTAGCCAGACACTTAAAAGCCTCTAAAGCAGATCTGGGAAAAACAGAAGATAATTCATTTAAGCTACTTCTAGGCCATCTGATTAAAGGCAACTCACTGTAAACGCAAAGACCCTGTGAGGGTCAGAGGAGCAGCAATAGGCAAACCAACCCTAGTAACCTAAACAATGAAAATGGAACACCCAGAATGGCTGCTTCCTAAGATCAAAATAAAACAAATTAGACCTTTGTGCCTGTTGTGAAACATGCCAGTATTATCCAAAGGTGGAAATTTTCACCTTAGCAGCTAATAAAGCTGCCTAGAGTTATATATATATACTCCTTGTAGGATAAAGGGCAGAGGAGAATTTTGGAACTGTGTTAAGTTTTTTATAGGATTAGCCAGATCCACTTACCTTTAACAGTTACATGGCTTACCTCAAGCTGAGTGAATATTTTCTTAACATGTCTAAAACACCCTTCAGCAATTTCCATATCTTCTTCATAGGATTTGCCTTTGAAAACTGGTTGAGGAGCATTTGCAAAATACTGGTGAAAAGGAAAGAAACTGGAGACATCTGTAACATCTGGCACTTTTCCACCCTTAACTTTCACTTTGCTGATATACTCCTCCCAACGAGACATTACCTATGACAAACAGAAGTGCCATAGTGACATGTTTTAATTTCAAAGTCATTGGCAAGGTGTAGTCTTGCACACACAGTATTAAGAAAAAATATCACAAAAGCAAGATATGTCTAAATTGGCACTTGAGCTTGTATCAGGACAATGGTTTTGAAGCTGTGGTGGGTTGACTTGACTTGGGGAAAACAGATCTAATTTATTTCCAATTAAAAATGGAGTAAATGGTGAGAAACATACAGAACCAAAACCACTTTTCTTCTCCACCCCCTCTTCCTTCCCCGGTTCAATTTCACTCCTTTATTCCCAACTCTTCTACCTCCTTCCCACCCTGAACAGTGCAGGAGGAATGGGGCTTTGTCACTTAAGTTTGTAGTACTCCATCTTTTCCACTGCTCCGACATGGGCTTTCTACAGGCTGCAGCTTGAGGGCATATCCACCTGTTCTAGCACAGGGTCCTCCACTGGCTGCAGTGTGGCTATCTGCTCAGACACAGTCCTCCATGGGCTGGAAGGGGACAACCTACTTTGCCATGGTCCTCTCCATGAGGTATGAGTGAATCTCTGTTCCTGCTCCTCCTTTTCCTTCTGACCTTGGTGTGTGTGGTTGTTTCCCACACTCCCCTCTCTGCCCTAGGTGCTGCACAGTGGTTTTTGACTTTTTCTCAAAGCTGTTTTTACAGAGGCACCACCAGCGTCGTTGATGGGCTCATTTCCAGCCAGCAGTGGGTCCACTTGAACTGGTTGTGTCCAGCACTGGGTAGCCCCATGCCTTTTCTCAAGAGATTATACTTGCAGATCACATCTATTAAAACCTTGCACATAAACTCAGTACAAAAGCAATTTCCTGATTACCTCCACTTACAGTACTTCGTTTGAAATACCAAGTGGGACTCCTCTGGGAGGAAAGAATCAAAAGATGAGCTCTACCAGTGCTCCTAGCATTCTCCAACACCTAATGCTCATTTAAGGTTTAGGCTCATGCTACAGCTAGCCCCGAGTAACTTCAGTAAAAAAACATGTGGTATATGAATTTGGTGCTAAGTACCAGTCTACAAATCTGTTTAAGCCACACCAACTGCTAACATAGACCATGTCACTGAAAAATACACGCAAGGGAAATCAAGGATACACAATATACAGAAAATGTGTTTTTTATACTACACATCTAATTTCATGCTAGCATTTAATGCCATAAAAACATTCTAAAGCAGGACCATCAAGTAACTGCTCTAATACTTGTTCAAAATGTAAAGCAGACCACATATTTTTCCATTTGAAGGAGAAACTTCAGGTCAGAATCTTTGCCAGCAGTCATGAAGAACAGAACTGCTAGCCTTTTAATTGGTGACTCATCATGCAGGAGTTAAATCAACAGCAATACACGTAACTAATGCTGCAATTATAGCTTTAGATGCTATTGTATTTTAAATCACCAAACAAAAGGCGTTTTTCTTTGGTTTTTTTTTAGACTCAATTTTGAAAATTCACTCGAATTTTTACAAATTGTTTCATAACACACTGACGTCATACAGTCTCTGTGGAAGGACTTTAGTCCTTACTTGGTATAAGAAAAAGTGGCCAGCTGTTTCACAAGTGTAAGAAACATCTCCTGGGACTCCAAGACTCTCTTGCAAACGTCCAACTTCCCGTAGAAGTTCAAGTCTTCGAGCCAGCACATAATTAACTCTTCCATACCTACAAAATGGATTAAACAACATAATTCATATTTAAATGTAGCTAATTCAAAACAGTTTAAGCATCATGAGAGATCATACACCGAACACCACCCACCCTCAAAAAAGACAACTACCAGCTAATTCCAAAACCCAAGAATATGCTACATGCTATTTCTATCAGTTGAGCCCTAACACTTTACAAATCCATGCAAGAGCCACTACTGTACAGTTCCTTTTGTCCTATCACTTCAACAAAAGCTTCTTAAGCGTTAGTAAAACATTCTTGTGATGTATCTGTAAAGTAGAAAAAGTATTACTTAGAGTGTACTGTTTACGAGCTACCAGTCTGCTGCACTTTACATAAATACAACCAAGTTATACAAGTCTATGGATGTTCATAAACAGAATTGATATGCAGAGTTTCAGTATGGCAAGGCTGAATTCCTTTGACAATATGTAAAATTTCTTGTAAGAACACTTAGCCCACCATAACAGACAAGTTTCCATCCACACACAGGATACATACACACCTGACACACCCTGTGCTCATAGCTGCCTGCTGAATAACTTTAATGACTAGTTTGCAACTTACTCCTTCCATTCTTCCTCCTCTTACAAAATTCAAGGCCAATTTTTTTTTCTTTATACATCAATTTCCTTATTCCATGCACTCCCCCCTCCCAGAAGCAGTACAACAACAAAATAAATCTATGGATCACATTTTCTAAAAAAGAAAACAGATTAAAAAAGGACGCCAACAGGTGAAATTAAAGAAATGAGAGGAACAGGACACATTCTTTTAAAAATGCATACGCAGTTAGAAGCTCAAATAAAAACATGTCAGTATGACACTCTTATGAATAAAGGCTAACTTTTAAGTTCTTATTAAGCTTACTAGCAACAAAACACACTTTCTGCACAAAAAGAAAACCCAACAGACACAATCCCTGCTAATCACAATGGGTTCTACTGTCTTATTTAGAAGGGTGAGAGTAGTTAAAGCTGGAGATTTGAATTTACTAAGAAAAAACCGACTATGATATTGTTGACAACTGGAATAAAAGAAGTTCCGTGGGAACTACGACAGTTTAAGATCCTTAGAATACTAAATAGTTTCTTCATCTTTGACAAACCCAAACCATTATAATTACAAGTGACTGCAACCAGTTGTTTGCATTTTTTTCCCCCCCTCACACTTCCAATATCCTCTGGTTTCTCACAACAGGTTCTCTTTCAATGCTACAAAAGTTTCTTTGGTTGTGATTCCCTTTGGGTTTAAGTGGCAGTATCAGTTTACTCGACTCCTGTCCACCTTACGTTCTTATACCCATCCTGCTTTGATGTGCCTGCAGAACAAGCGAAAAAGGAACACTAAGCTTCCAAGCAGCAGAAATTCCTTAGGCAGCATTGCGACCTCTAAAGCAGCCTGACTCAGAAAAAACATGAAATCAGAAGCAAATAAACAAACAACAGGCATATGAGAAATAAACTCTTCTCACAGTAGTGCAGCCCACCTTCATACATCTTCCTCAACCCTTATCCTCCCTTCCAACTGACACCCTTACAACTTGAAGTAATGCCCCATAGGTCTGTAATTACCTTGAAAAGAGTGAAAACAGACAATATAGAGAGACAATAAAGAGTCAAAGAAAGTTTTTTAATGATGAGCACTACTGTTCTGGGAATATACTAAATTCTGGATACTACTAAATAAATATCTGCCATACCATAGAATCAGAACAGTTAGGGTTGGAAAGGACCTTAAGATCATTTAGTTCCAACCCCAGTGCCATGGGCAGGGACAACTCCCACTAAACCATATCACCCAAAGCTATGTCCAACCTGGCCTTGAACACTGCCAGTGATGAAGCATTCACAACTTCCCTGGGCAACCCATTCCAGTGCCTCACCACCCTCACAGTAAAGAATTTCTTCCTCAT
>JAOEHY010016754.1:0-31264 GCA_025447955.1 Psilopsiagon aurifrons | reverse complement strand
AATCTAAACTTCCCCTGTTTAAGTTTGAACCCGTTACCCCTTGTCCTATCACTACAGTCCCTAATGAAGAGTCCCTCACCAGCATCCCTATAGGACCTCTTCAGATACTGGAAGGCTGCTATGAGGTCTCCACGCAGCCTTCGCCTCTCCAGGCTGAACAGCCCTAACTTTCTCATCCTGTCTTCATATGGGAGGTGCTCCAGTCCCATGATCATCCTTGTGACGTGCTATCCTGCCTTAATACCTTCATACTATTTTTATACAACTATACAGTGTTAGTATCTCTGCTGTACATATTCTACATGCAGTGTTTCAAAACCAGCACGGAAGATTACCTTCTTGTTTTTTCTAGATTCAGTTTAGCCATAAGAGCTAACTGGTGAAGAGGGAAAAGCCATCTTTTCCCTCGCCAGTCAAACCCACTATTTTAAAACGAAATGCATTTCAATTCTCATTGAAGTATATGAGGAAGCCGGAGGACAGAACAATCAAGTCTAAAGATGCTGGACAACAGCAACAATGAAACAAAATACGCAAATCTCATTTAGCAGGCACGAAGGCAGACATCCTATTTCAGAAAGTATTTCTAAATAGAATAAGCAATATCGGATTCCAGATTTAATTAATTCAATTGTTTCGAAAAGCTGAAGTTTTAACTGATACTGAAATTGCTGTTCCTCGCTTGCTTTAATGAAACACAAAAGGAAGCTATGTAATTAAAAATCTTTAGGCTGAACTTGAAGAGGTTAGATAGCATCATGCAGAAGAGAATACCATGTCTCTTCATTTTGTCTCATACTGTTGCTTTTCCCATCTATTCAATCAATGCTCTGATGCATTTTTATACAGAACAGAGCAGAAGCTGGACCTGAGACTCACTGTAGATACAGTCAACCTTGTTAATTATCTACCTTAATATTAATGTTAACATCTTTTCTTAAAATAAAGCATCTCCCTTTAACCAGTGATCTCAACTCCACCTAACATCACACTTCTGCAAGAATACCAGATCAGAAGAACTTGAAATTTGGAGATCACCTGAAGGGGGGTATTTGCAGAACCGGATTATCAACAGTCACTTTAATATTGTATCCAGGAAAGCTAGCTTTTAAGTGATCAATGGACAGAAAAGTGTCATTAAAATCCAGAGTTGCAATCTGATTTGGCATTTTCGAATAGTGTGCACTACTTGGGTCTCCGTATCCAAGAATGATGTCATGCAGCCAGTCAGGAACCACACAATCTGTATTCATTAAATTCCTAATAGTCTCCAGAACAGCCTGTAAATTAGAAAAAAGGGAAAAACATAACTGGGGAGATTGACTTCTTACTAAGAAAACAAGATGTTATGACAAGAAGACTAGTCAAATCTATACTAAATGCTTGCATACAACAGTCTACCTGACAGTTGCTTGGTTAGATTGAGCCAATATATACACATTCTGTGTATATATTTTTACAGATGCAAAGAAAACACCAGTGTCAAAACATATAATTCTTAAAATATGCAACTATTCTGTTAGTAAAGAGGACCATAGACATCAGTAAAATTTTCATTCCAGAACACTCAGAGGAGGGAAAAGGAAGAAAAAGACATAAAAGACACTCATTCAGCTTAAGATTTCTCTATCAACCCTGCAAATTTCATCCTGGAGCCAGGTTAAGTTTCTCTCCAAATTTATTTTTCCACTCACTTGTAGTTATGTCAGTATTTTCTTTCCTTTTCCCCTCCCATGAAAACACCAATGCTCCAGACCCTGGACATGCACAGAGGATGTGTATTTCAACTAAGAGGCAGCTGAACTTTAGTTTTCCTGTTAGAAGACTACTTCAGCAGCAAGTCTTCCACAAGAAATCTTACTTGAAAGTTGGTGTTAGGACATCACACATCTGCTCCTCAGCAGAAGAGACAGAGGATAGGAGACCTTTGCTTATTTCCATATCCACCAACTTAGCATGCCATCAAACATGGACACAGATGGCAAACATAGTGCATCAGCAGTCCACAACAGGATATAATACAGATTTTCCAAACGCTCATCTTGTAATCATCAGCCAAGACAAAGCATGGAATTTTATTCGGATAACATAAATTTACATATCCAGCTCCAAAGAGTAGGATTCTCTGCACTTTTACTGCTTGCATTGTATTATTCAGGAATCAAAGTGATCATTATTCCTGCTTAAACAGTCAGCCTCTATAAAGGGTATTTTTATCCAGCTGAAGTTAGAAAGATTTGCAAATAACACTGAATTATTGCACCTAAATTGATAATAATGTGATAAATCTGGAAATATCTTTGTCTTGAAAAATTAATATATGAGACTGAAGTGAAAACCAGCATAGAATGGTTTGCCTTGTGATTTGCCTGTGAAAGTGCTGTAAGGACACAGTACACTCTCATCTAACAGCAATTCTGAGCAAACTTAAGTATTGACTTTCCTTCTGACTACACAAAAGTGCCTACATATGTGAATAAAATCAGATCTATACTGCTAGCACACAAACTGGCTTTGGCAGAGGGAGCTTGCGCTTATAATGTAAAATGAACCTGCCAGACATACAACATTTAAGTTTTTTGGTTTGGTTGGTTGGGTTTTTTGGTTTCTCGGGGCGGGGTAGTTTGGGCAATGTAAAGTTATAAAGGACTCCCTGTGAAATACTTCCAGTATACCAGTCCACAGCAGGATGGCACCAGAATGCTCTGTGCAGACCAAAAGCTGCTGTTTCACACCAGAGGCATCTTTCCAGATACAGGTTTTCATGCCTCCCTCTTTATCCATCTGCAAAGGACACACTGCAATCCTTTACAACGAAAATCACCTCAATTACACAATGCATGATTTTAAGGTACCAAAAGAAAGGCAGTTTGTCATTCATTTTTCATTTTCATAACGGAAAACTCAAGGAACATTAAAGATTCAAAGGTCTAAACGGCAAAGAAACTGAGCATGGATACAAGGTATACTTTCAGGAAAAAAAAGGCACCATTCACTCTACAAAGCTCCAGTTCACATACAACCTCTATAAGGACTATCAAATATATCAGTGCTAAAAACCTCATCTAACACGGTCCAAAGCCCAGTAAGAATCCAGTGAGGCTCCCAAAAGGTGACAGGTTTCTCCAATTTCCACCTTTTGACTAGTTACTCCTCCTTTGCCTGCAGTCCACTATCACATCAGGTAACAAAAACATTCCACACACTCCCTTAACCCCAAAAGCCAAATAAAATTAATCTGTAGGTTACCTGCTAAAAGACTGAAATGATAAACCACTGAAGTGGAGTGGTCTGCTTTTCAGTTACTTTCAAAGCTTCGCTGAAAGAGGAAGTCATCACCAGCTGACAAGCTCCAAATTCCTGAAGTGATCAGATGACACCTAAAAAGCCTACCTACATGCATCTAAAATGAACACGTCTCTATTGCTGGCATATTCAAACAAATTCTTATCCTAAGAGTTAATAAGCAAGCACCTTACCTTGAAATTGTTTTCCTTTGGCTTTCTTCTCATTATTATATTAAATGTCTCATAAACATCTTCTGCGCCATTTTGGATTGTATTGGTCATGTCTTGTTGATACTGGTTTGGATCCAGAAATACTCTGTATGTTCTGCAATCCCCTTTAAGTCTCGGTTTGGGGTCAGGTCCTGCCCATAATGAAAGAGTAAGAACAGAATTTGAATCAGTGCTAAAAGCAGATTATCATTCAAATAAATGATTCCTAAAATGAAATTTAAAAAATTCATATGATGAAACTCATTTCTGCATGACATTACAAACATTCTTATTTCATGTATTGATCCCATTTCTAACAGAGTTCTTAATTATAAACTATTTTATTCCTAAAACTGAAATGCACTGAATTTAATTGATCTAATTACATCAGATTTTACCAGAGGAAACTAGTTAACCTTTCTATGGCTGCTTGTGGAATTGCTCTGCTTTTTTCAAGTAGGTAGTGAATTCAATGAGCACTGGTTAAACGAAAAGCAAGTCAACAACTAGGCTGTTATAAAAAAAGAAAAAAAAATAAGAGGAAAAAAAAGATATTTCAAACAGGTTTTTGAACATCTTACCTTCTTCAATAACACGTCCTTTCTCATCCAACATGCCCTGGATTTCACAGCCTCTGACATACACCAGGCCAATTTGCTCAACAAAAGGTTGTCGACGATCAAACTTGGTGCCATAAGGTTGTGTAGGACGTACCGTGATCAAAAAGCAGACATCATGTTTACGCAGACCTGATTCCAAAGAGAAGCACTCAGTGATTTGATCAAATACCACTTCCTTTCTCTATTCCTTTATACATAAACGCACACATATATATACAAACACAGAATAGAATCCACAAAAACTTAAGTAAAACCACACCTGTTTAAAAAAGAATGCATTCTGTTTCAACGTATATCTTTAACTAAGAGGATACAAACCCACAGGATACTGTAATCTTTTCCACTATTCCTGCACACTGATCTCAGATATGAGAAGGAGAAATTGAGTGCTTTTTTCATGACAACAGACTTGCCTTGAAATAATATCAGTTAGGTTACACACAACCCAGGTATTTTCAGTCCTACCTCAAGTGTGTCATTAATCTCTTTTTCCTTTTTTCTGTACTTTTTTCTTTTTTACAGCAATTTAAGTGCAGTGCTTAGAAGCAGGGCAGAAAATCCTAAACAAAGTTTAGTTATCTACTTAGAAAGGTAAAACCAAGTTACTTGTCTTCCAGGCTGCATTCCAGTTTATGCATCCCAGTACGACTTGGTTGAGTGTTTTTATTTCTCTGCTCAGCAGTAACATGTTCTTGGAGAGCTACATTTGCTTTTGAGCAATTAAGACCTCGGACTCTTTCCCTTCTGCAGAACTACTGCCTAACAAGTCATTACTACAACATGCACTTGTGCAGTGACTTGTTCTTGCTTAAGTTTAGTATCTTCATACTCATCACGGTGAACTACACCCTACTGTTAATATGAAGTTTCTCCAGTTCACCAGCATAAACACTAATACTTTTCTCCAGTATATCTATAGTTTCTCACAGATCCAAGACACCTTCAAAATTTAGTAAAAACATGCTGTACTTTTTATACAAGAGAAATAATTTCTCATAACACACAGGATATTATCCAACCTAAAGCAGTTTCATCAAGACCCTGTTATGTCAGGAAATGATTCATGAATTCTTCACCTAGGTTTGATTAAGTTAAAGCATTACTGCTTTTGAGATCACAAAGGCTGTTCTAGTATTTAAAAAGCCAGCTGTGCCACTACATAAGATACCTTCAGTATGGTGAAGCCTGCTGCCATCCTCCTAGCTTTTCTACTTTAATAGAAATCTACATTCCCAAACTTTTATCTGCTTATTTATGATATGCTCCAACTTTAGCATTTGTGTATGTGACCTGTAATCACACTATGCAGCTACAACACACTTAACAGGTTTCTCTAACAAAAGAGAGTGACATTTACTGATAATATCCAACCACAAGTACATGCTTCTATGCCACTTGCCAACACAATCAACTAAAGTTTAATTCTCCAAACAAAAGAACCATCACCTGTGCATACTTCTAAACAACAGTATTTGGTACTAACAGTACAATCATCACTTCCTAACATTCAAATATACTGAAAGCTACTAAAATGCACTGGCTTGAATTTAATCACAATCTGTCCTCTCTGCTTGAATATGAGACAGATATCACATTCCCCACTCTCTTTCCAATATGACATTATTAGCATGCATATTAATTTAAAATGCTAACTTACTTTTCCACATTCCCTGTAAAGGGCAGAATTTTCCATTAAGAATCTGAATGACATCAGGCTGAAATAGGAAACATTCTGTTCCCAGTGAACATGCAAATACTTTAACACTGTCAATACAATCTTCATTTTAGGAAAGTATAAATTTCTTAGACTTGGAATTTCAGTAACTAACTTTTAAACATTGTGTACAGATTGGCAAATCTGCATCTCTGATTAAAATAACCTGTCTTACAAACAAGATTACATCAAAGCACATTTCGATGGGCACCTATTTTGATCACTTTATTTCAAAGAACTTGAGTACCTTCCCATTCATCTTTGATGTTATCTCGGACATTCAAATTAATAGTAACATCTGCTCGTACTCGCATGGGCCAGTTTTCACCAATATTGGGCTTTGCTACCTCCACCACTGTGAAAGAGACAATGGGTTGTGCCATCCTAGCCCATCCACCAAAGACCACACCTCCGTATTCTGATAACCTGTAACAAACAACAAAAAACCCGAACACAGAAATTTTAAGTGATTATCTGATAAAAGATTCGGTTCTTTTTCTAAAGTGTGAAACAGTTTACCTCACAGTCAGCAATAAGACAAAAAGTAGAAATCTTAATTTTACATGCTACTGATGCAGATTCACGTATTCCGGCATTTTAGAACTGAAGCATAACATGAACTGTCTTACTATTTTTCAAGAAACAAAAGCACCTTATGCTAGCATCATAAAAAAAAAAAAATGTACTGAGTGTAAGAGATATGGCACCAAATGATCCCTTCAAAACTAAAGAGGATCAAAATATGGCAGATGGCAAATTCAAGACTACTCAGTAACACCTCTCATAAACCAGAAATGTTGGTGGTAAGGTTCCAGATTTTTTAATGTCAGCCTAGGCTTAGTACTTTTGAAAAACTCGTCTGCCTTAACACAACAAAGATCGGTTGCTAGCATCCAACATACTGTCTTAACACATCTACAGGGATACATATAAACACACCCCTATAACATCATCCCAAAGGGTTGCAAAACCTTATGGATGAAGTAGAATCTGTGTAATAATTTTAAATACATTTGTTACCATGTATTTAATATACACACAATATAAATTACTCATTTTTAAAGGCACTTTGATTACAATTCAAGCTGAATTACTGGTTTGCATTAGTTAATAAATATTACCATGGTTTCATCCTACTGACACTATCTTCAATGTCCTGTCTGATCTCGTAGGTAGACTCTAAGCGGAAAAGATTGAAGTTCCGCAGCAGATAGTCATGGAGAGTGAGAAACTGCAGATTCAGTTTGGGAAGTGCAAGACAGCCTAAGGGGGTAAGGGCAGAAGGGAAGAGGTATTTGATGGATAAAGAAAAAGTACACAAATTAATATATTGGTTTTAAGAATTCATACATGTGTTATTCTGTAACTATCATAACTGAATCTCCATCCTGGGAGATTCTAAGAACTACCCCCTTTTATAAATACAGGCCTCTAAAAAGCACACGTTTTTCACGTTTTCTTGAAATGAACCTGCACAAAATTAATTTTCATCCTTCTGGCAGTAACGCAGTGAACTACATAAAGACTGAATCCTTCCCTGTATTCAGACAACAGAACTGAATTTATAAAAATCAAATGAAGGGCAAATAAACAGTTTTTTGGGAATGCAACAATTAAGCCAGCATTAAATAGTAATTGAAAAGGCTCATTAACTAATAAAACCCATGAATTATCCAATAATTCCCCAACTCCAATCACTTATGCTTATTAAAATCCACAAAAATACAGTGATGTAGAAAAAAGTTTTAAACCAAGAAATTTAACACACAACTTTCCTCAGATGTTTCTGTTACTGATCATAGATTTTTATTTTTTTTCTTTTTAATGAGAATGAAAAACATGGGAAGATTGTATCTAACTAAACAAGGAGTATTAAAATTCCTAGAGAGGTTCTAAAGCTTGCACACCTTTAGGATAGTCTTAGGTGCAAAGATTCCATAATAAAAATTATCACGTCACTCATTTAACACTACTGGACTAACATTCCAGCTTCACATCTATGCCCAAGACCTGTGAGAACATCAAGCTTTGGTAACTTGCAATGTTATCCTTGAAACATTTCCCTGGTGCACATACTTCATATTGCCTTTCACATGCATCAAGATACAATGGCAGTGAAAAAAAGACTGTAGAACATGGTAATTTCTATTCTAGAAAGTCTTATAGTGATAAAATACTTTAACACATTTTCCAACACCAAGTAACAAACCCAGTCCAGTAAAGCTAGTTATATGCACAAAGGGCAGGGCCTGCAGCAACACCTCTTTAAGGCTACACAGCATTTATCAGACAGACTTTTCTTCCCTCATTTCTTAGAAGAAACAGAAACAGTACTTCTATCTTTCTTGGGCTAAAATAATTTGGCTCCTTTTAGCAAGACAAAAAACCCATATCATGAAAATTAAACTGTCTTGTTTGAAATAAGGGCTGAAAATATGGAGAATACATGGAGATTAAAAACAGAAATTGTAAAATGAAACTAAGAGAAGCAAAACTGAAAAATACTTATAACAGTCTGCAGACAAAATGTTTCAAAAAAATATCTTTCTTGTCAATAGTATTTGTTCACAGAGAATTTACCCACCTCCCCCCCCATTTGTGCTAAGCAGCTGAATTTAAGGCTTATACCTGCACAAAAAAAGCTTTGAATTAAAACTATATGAAGGAGGGTATGGGATACTCAGTGCTCAAACCAGAAACATACTTTGTACTAGTCTTTAAAGATGCATGTTGTTATTTGGAATTTCCATGCTCCAAATTAAAGTTTTAACAGTCCTAATGAAAATTCTCGTGATCCACATTAACACGTTTTTTAAAAGTAGCTAGACAAAAATAAGTGCTGTTCACTGAAAAGCTTAAAACTACCTAACTCCTTGTTTGCAACACCTGCAGTTTGCTTGACCATAAGAACATCAAGCAAGAACACTACGTTCAGGATTTAGAGTGCATATACGTATTAGTGACTATGTGTACATAACTACCTTAAAATAAGAGGAAGGTAACCACTGCTAGTTCCATCACTTAAAAAAACAAAAACCAACAATAACAAAAAGGCTATAGAGAATATACTTAACAGCAAAGTACAGACAACAGCTTTTCTGCTGCATGTTTACAACCTGTCTCACCTTACAGTAACTACCTGTGCCACAGCTGGTGGTACATCGTATCTGTTACGCAGATTAGAATCAAATAAATGTCTTTGTAAACACAGGCCTTTGGATTTCTCTTAAACTCCACTATAAATTTGCTAACAATTTCACCTCAAGAGTTCTCGACTCCCAACTCATAAAAGCTAACCTCACTCCAAGATACTGGAAGATGCTAAAGTACTGCACATAAGTTCCAAAGACAGAATGAACCGAAACATCAGAATTGCCTTTTTTTTGCAACATTTACTGTCCTTTTTAGCATTTACTGAACTACTAATCATACCTTCTCCAGAATAATATTCAGTTGGTACAATATTTTCATCCCAAATAATCTTCTCTGTGGGATAGAGTGGCATCTGATTGAGTTGCTGAATTTGAGATATTCGCCGCTCATGACGGGAAACCTAAAGAAAGGATGTATTTTAAACTTCTGTAAGCCAAAAAGGGAAAATCAAGCTATTTCTGAAATATGCACATTGATCTGTAAGACTGCTGATGGTCACTCATTACTTTCTCTCTTTTAATACACTTGGGTTTGGTTTGGGTTTTTTTGCTTGTTTAGGGTTTTTTTTGTTGTTGTTGCTTTGGGTTTTTTTTGCTTCGGTTTTTTGTAAAATACAACTAAATACAAACAGTGAAACTAGAAGATGAACACACACATAGTCCAACTATTAGTTATAGTACAGAAGTCAACCAATCATCTGGCTATTCAGCAGACCCAAAATGACACAACTAAACTGAAAATATTTAGTCAAGGCTTAGCAGAAAATCAACTTCAAATAAAATTTATTTGCTTTTCCATTAAGCATGTGGTCAACAGTTAATGCTATTAACTCTCAGTGCTCATTCAGCAACAAGTAGTCTTAATTCCTCTTCAAGAAAAAAAAAAGAAAAAGGAAATATCTATCCAATGCTACAATGTCATCTGAACAAATATGGCATCCATAAACATCATGTCTAAACCTTAGGAAATCAAGTGAATGATTTTTAAAGAAATTAACAACCACAAAATAAGCCTATAAAAAAGATTTTTAAAAACAGCTATGCCATTGTAACACTGATATCAAGAGTAGAATCCCAGAGTAATATTGTTATACACTGAATATCCAAATAACCATGATGTACCAAAATGGTAATTCAAATGGGTTCAAGGAATCAAATAGGTACTGAGTTTCTAGATCTACTTTAGAAGATTTCTTATTTCTAAAGGGGATAAACAGGTTACTAGATAAACTTTTCCAGAAGAACTGTTTCTGAGATACTGATTTTTGTCTACACCTTTACAACTACACCCAACACACACATCCTAGTTTCTCAGGAAAACTACCTTTATAAACAAGCATTTTCAAATGCTTCATTTTTATGAACTTAAACCCCATTTTTGCATTACTACTAAAACACTGCTGTAGTTCACAGGCAGTTCAGCTAAAGGTCCTAAATGGCTACTTTACCACAGTGTAGATGCTAGATTTAGCTGCCCTGAGTTTGCAAAAGGAAAAATGCAAGCAGTATTAATTATGTTTTTACCAGCAGCTCCAGCAGAAACTCCTTTTCATAGCTTGAGTCCTCCCCTTCCGGAAGGGATGGCAGCAGGCAGAGATATGATGCCACCTGGTGAAGAACATTCGAGCTGCACAGCAGAAGGAAAAACAAGCTTGAGTCATTTGCAATAAAACCAAGGACAGCACATACCATGGCTTTCTTTTTTCTTTAAAAAAAAAAAAACAAAAATCCAGCTATTAATTTCAAAGACCAAAACTTACAGATCAGTATTTTAAGTGAAGTTTGAGGTATTTATAATATTTTTCGAATTGTTACAAAGTGATCTAGAGCACTTCCATGGGAGAAGTGTGTTCAGCCACAGGTATAAGTTGAACCACTCACCCACAATAAACAAAGCAAGGTAGGAAAATTTTTTGTTGTTTCAAGATGTGTACTTGAATGCAGAACCAAGCAACAGAGCAAACACTGTCTTTGTCAAAATACAGACTGTTACCCTTTTAATCACAGCATAACAACAGAGCACAGTTAATACACTGGCATACTTTTATAATTTCTGTTGTAGCTTTGTACAAAACAGAGTAAAAAAAAAGCCAAATTAAAAAAGTTAGAGGTTAACTACTGTAAGTTAATTACTGCAACAATTACTTTAAACAGCTATTTTCCAGAAAGTCAGGGCCTTTGGACATTCATAAATAAAAAAAGGAAAACAGAAGCATTTTTTTTTATACTGGAATTCTAGTACTTTGCAACTAGCAGACACAAACTCTCCTTGTCTCCTTATTTCAGCAGATGTAAAGGCATCATGGGAAGTCAGAAAGACCTGAGAAGTCAGAAAGACAAAAGGCTAGGAATTTGTTAAATTAAAACCTACTGAGAACAAAGAATTGCAGTTTCATGTAAAATTTCATTTTGGTAACATACCTAAGAGGTCCAAATAACTTCACCAGTGAATCACGAGTATCCACTGCAGCTACATTTGAGAGTGCAAAGTCATATAACTCAGGGAAATGTGCAAATGCTGCCCTCTACAAAAGATCCATGCACCAAAACAGAAAGTAAGCATATTAATGAAACAATTTAATAACAATCTAAGTAATAATAAAAAAAGCACAGCTTATGATTCCTAACAAATAGCAACCTGTGGGCACTACCAGGACAGAAAACCAGGGAAAATCTCCATTTTTATTAGTTAGTACCACCTATCTGTTACTCCTGTGCTTCTGACACTATCCTTTTTTATACACTCTTCTACCAGCACTTGTTCTGTCATTAAAATAAAACGTAAGGGGCAGGCAACTAAGAAAAACATGGACTGCTTCTTTTTTTTTTTGAAATTGATGTGGGAAATTCTGAAAAGTGTAGCTATTTTTATATGACTACAAGTAATGTGAATGTCTGTTATGTACAAGGGACCACTACTGCTATCATATGTACACACTGATCTTGAAGAAATGGTGCCACCTACTGCATAATTGTAAGTTAAGTTCCTACACCACTTAATTTTCCATTCTGAATGGACTTAACGGGAGCAGTTCACCTTGTCAATATCGAATCAAAAGTGGTGGTTCTGCTGGAGCATAGTACTTAGTCATAGTCACACACATGGTATTGAAGTGTTAAGTGCATTCAATATGGTACAGAAAGTCAAGATAAAATTATTCCGGTAACTCAATAGGAAAAATAAGAGGTTTGCTTTGGATATTAAATTAATGACTATTCCAGACACAAATTGGACCAAAACAACAAAACCAAATCCTTCCCCTCCCATAGGTGCTTCACTGCCTACCTGTAGTGAAGTAATTCTGTCATAGTGAATTGTTGTCATCTCATTCTCTGTCAAAGCATTTCCAGTCTGATCATTGATTTCAAAGCCAGTGTAGAATTTAAGCATATCTAAAAGCTGAGACATCATCCATATAAATTAGTGGATTAAGAGACACCCTACCACAAACAAAACCACAATTTAAAAGGACAAATCTGGGCACCATGTACAAACAAGAGCTCCTCAAAGTTCTAGAAGAAATGGACTAAGAAGTTGTGTCTAAGTTTTATACTTGCCTAATGCATAAAATAATTTTGTTATCCCATTTACAAGCCATAGGAATTACAGCACCGCCCACAACCACTGCAGTTTCTTTTACATACTAGGACCTGAAACTGAAACTAATCACACTAAGGTGATCTAGCTAGAGGTCCACTGAGACACTGAACTCCACTTCTGGCTTGCTGCTGCCAAAGAAGGGAAAGGTCTTGCTCCCTCTTGCCCTCTCTGATGTCAGCTCTGGAACTCATCCTGCCTTTCAGTGAGATTATTTAACTTGGGAGAAGAAAATTATTCAGATCTGCTGCTGGCTTTGTGTTTCATCAGTACTGACCCTCAGAGAAACTGAACAAATGACAGAGACCGGGGACAGCAAGCAGCAGGAAAAGCAGCTGAGATGCAGGAAATGGGACAGATCTTCAGCTCCTCCCACAAAAAAAACCAATATACTGTATATGGACAGAGTAAACTGTAGGACAGTACTGAAACACAAAGGCACTGTTAAGTAGAACAGTCTGAGGTCAGAATGAAGCACAGAAGAATGCACTGGTGACAACTTCTGCAACATGTGGGGTAAAGCATGCCAGAAGGTGCACTGTTTTCTAGGTTGTACTTTAAAGAACTATTCAGAAACAGAGCCAGAAATGTCAGAGAAGTCACGCACACAGGTACAGTTAGGAAAGTACTGTCTGAAGGATTTAAATCAACAAGTAATTTGCATCCATCAGAAAAATTTGCCTTAACAAACACAAAACAAAACAATTGAAGGATTTAGAGCTGCATCAGAATGAAAAAGTTATTTTCAATAACTTTGCACTTCACCTGACAGAAGAGATGACCTTCCTTCTCTCTTTTAGCAAGACTGGACAGGTAACAGTGAACAACAAGGTGGGAGTCATCCAACACTGTATTAAACCAGCGTCGTGTGGGAAGCAAAGCCTGTGGTAAACAATCTCACATTAATACCATTAATACAAGCAACTCTTCAAAATGCAAGAAAACCTGGTTCTTCTTCATGATTTTCCATTTCAAGAAGGCATACCAAGACGGACTGCTGTGCAGCTATTTACATACCTAATACTCTACAAGAGGTTCTCACAGTAAAGAAGCAAGACTGATTTCACGCAGGTAAGCTACTGTCAACACAACTTTTCGTATGACTAGGAGCAGGGCACAAACTTGCCACTAGTGCGATTGCATCCTGCCAGTAATAGAAGTAAATTAAACAAAGCAATCATTCTACTACCAAGTGTCTACTTAATGACTGTGTGTTACAAAGGGTATGTCAAACTCTGAAATATTAGTTTAAACATCTGTTTTCTATACTCATTCATTTTACACGTCTTTCTCAAAACTACAAATGTTAGGTTACATATAAGGAAGAAGGTCTTTACTGTGAGAGTGCTGAAGCACTAGAACAGGTTGCCCAAGGAAGTTGTGAATGCTCCATCCATGGCAGTGTTCAAGGCCTGGCTGGACAGAGTCTTTGGTGATATGATTTAGTGTGAGAAATCCCTGCGCATAGCAGGAGGGTTGAAACTATATGATCTTAAGGTCTTTTACAACCCTAACTATTCTATGATTCTAGGAAACCATGTTTCTTCTAAATATTGTATGGTATCTCTATTCTTCATACTCAAATTAGATCTAAGGTTTTTTCAAATCTTACTTAAAAACCTACTGCTCAACAGCATACAGCAGTACGCCTCAATAACTGGAGAGGAGAAAATGAGTTGTTGTCAATGGAATCTACAGACTGAATTTAGAAAGTCAGAAAGTACCAACATGGTGTTTAGAACTATGACAAATAAAAGAATATGTAGTAGAAAATGTTAATTGTCCTGTACAATAATTATATAAAAACAAACAAACAAAAAACAAACCACGCTCAGAAAAAACATAAGAACTTTCCATGGATTCATTCTTTTCAAATTATCAAATCACCAAACTTTTATGGCAGTCTATATATAGTAATATGAAACGGCAATATTCTGAAAAAAGCATAGGTAAAAGAGTCCATTAATGCAGTACATACTACCAAGGAAATAAAGACTTGGATTTATAGCTAATTTCTCATTTGCTTGTTGCAGTCACTTGAACAGGCTCCATAAAACTGCTTGAATTCTAACCTTCCTGAAATAACTAGCAAGAACCGACATTAGAGGTACTACCTATAAGCACTTTGGCTAACAGACACACTAAATTTTAATTCAAATACATATGTTGTCTTAGGAGAGTACACTATACCCACAAGACAACAAGCTCTAATTTAAAAAATTCATTCTATTGCAACTACAAGCACAGGCAACTTCAGTGATTTAGCAGAGGATGGTTAGCCCATATAAGTCAAAGATCAAGCCATTTTAGAATTCCCTCTTCTGACTTTCAGAAAACAGTCTTATTTCAGAATGTCTTCTAAATCTCAAGTTATTTTAAAGAAATTGCTACTCATGAGAAATTATATATTAATGTGTTTTAGTTTTAATTCTGGTATAAGTAAAGCTTAGAATTGTCCCACTTTTTCAGCACCTGCTTAAAAATTTTACAATTTGGCCTCCTATTATTCTGTAACAAGCCTAGGTCACCAAAGCTGTCAATTTTAAGTATTGAATTCTAATCAAATAGAAACAGATAGCATTTCAGAACTAGTGATGCTTTCTGGGATTATGCTCTACAACACAAGAAGTAGTTTTAAGTGACCTGTTGAACACTGAAAAGAATAATGGGTTATTCCTAGCAGATTAAAGTGTCACACAATCAATTGCCAGAACTATTACCATTACCCCAATTAACAAAGTCCTCTTCACTGAGCAATTCAGGATCCTAGCTCTCTCCTAACACTTATTCAGGTTAATAAACCTTACTAGTCAGTTCCCAGCACGCATGCACAGCTAAAACCCCCAATTTACAGATGTAAAACAGCTATTAAGCAACCATATGCACAACTGCAACATAAAGACCTGCTAATTGGAACAAGGCTGTAATGATTATGCATTTAAAACTTTGAACATCAGAACACCTGGAAATAGGCTGAATAACTTACAATAACTTACCTCAAGATCTAGCATAAGTTCAATGAATCTCTCACAATAATGAACTTTGTCCATAGAAATAGGACCTACATAAAAAAAAAGACAGTAATGGAACCAGAGTTTCAAGAGTGATCTTATCCACTCTGAAAAAAAACAGCAATGTTAAACAGAAAATGCACACTTCCACAAGATACCAATGGCCTGCTAAGCTTCTAAAGAAATTTTAACTCTACATACCCAAAAATATTTTAAAGCCATAATCATGTGCGCAAAAGGCCTTGACAATATTCAAAGGCACTCAGTGGTGACTGCTGAGGAGCCTTCAGAATCATGCCAAAACACAAATTAAGTCTGCTTTAACTAATATGTATTTCCAAAACCTCCAAACAGCTGTTCATATAAGTCTTCCTAAAATGGGTCTTGCATAACTGGAAAAACAGAGCTGATAGGTATACTTTCTGAGGAAGCTACAATACACAATTTCCCTTTATAGCTCCGTTAAGAGCTAAAGTTCGCTGAATTTAAGAGCAGAAGCAGAATTCTAGGAAGCAATTTTACCCAAATTGTGCTGGGCTTGGAGCATAATAAGCATTTTTGTCAAAAGGCTAAACTCTTCCTTTACAATCACTTCTCCTTCCTAAATCAGGCAAGCATATACTTTTGCTTGTCACAATGACTTATAAATTAAGAGCAGTCAAATCTTACAGAATTTCATTTCACTTAGGTTTTTGTTCTTACCGTAAATCAAGAGTACTAACAGAACAGAGCCTTATTATATGTATTCATACCACCTGTTTAACAAGGCATTTAAGTATGCAAGAGATGTTTTAATGCTGTAAGCACACAAAAAAAATGTATCACTGTCCAGAAATATTTTTTAATTAAGTCCATACTGACCAGAACAAGAGATTTACAGCACCTTTCTGCTATTTCATTTTTAAAGCATATACAGATGCGAATACTAATTTTTACATGAAATTCACGCTGACGGGCAAGGATTGCACTAAAACCCTATCCAGAGAAGGTCTCCAACCTCAGCTTGGAATCCCCAGAAGTAGTTGCTTCAGCAACAGGAAAGAATTCAAGACAGATTACCAGAGAGCAAAGTAACATAACAACCACAGTTACCTGAGATAGGTATTGACTTCAGTACAGAAATGAATTTCTGGATGAGCTGTGAAAGAAATCTTCTCTCCTGATATGCTCTAAAATCAGATAGATGACAAAAGCATTAATAATGCAGACCAGAAGTACATTGTATCTTTCACTAACACAAAGTTAGCTGCTCTAAAATTTATATAACAGTAGCAAGTTGCTTTGGAACGCATGTAAAATGTTTAGATTGTAATTTTTCTCTCAGGCAAACAGATTAGAGTGCATGCTTTTAGGAACAGAACTGATTACTAGCCCATGCTTCTACCAAGCCAAAGAGGAGAGCATGTCACCACCTACACCTTACCAGATTGTAAAAAAAAAGTACTGGAACATTTAACTTTGGTAAGGTACACCCAAATTTATTCAAATACTTGCATAAGCTATATGCTTAAAAGCTAAACGTTTGCTAAAAATATGAGTAACTACATGAACATTCTTTTATGGGTTTCACCCTATAGCTCTAAGTTTTGGTATCACAAATTCACTGATCAAATATTAATTTCTATAACAGTATTTTACATAAATAGAGACCACATGATTAATCCTTACGTGTCATCTTCATAGTTGTTTAAAAAAAAAACAAACCCACATTTTTTAATTGAAACTATTTTAGCTGAAACAGAATGAATGCATTAAGGGTTTTGGAGTTATCAGGAAAAAAGGCTTCTGTAACATACCGCATTCTTGCCTCCTCATCCATTTTCTCATCATTTTTCTTAATTAGATTCCAGAATTTTCTTAGTTTTGGTGTCTTTTTCAGCTCTTGCTCTAGTCGTTTCTGAAATGTTATAATGTTATTCAGTCACCAAGACTCCTTGTTTTCATGAGAGGTAAAAATACAATCTGGTTTTTTGATTAAAAAGAAAAAATATACAACAAAAATAAACAGCTGTCTCAGATAATCTAAGTATTACTGTAAAGCAAGAATGTAATACTGCTAGAGAGTAGCCATGACTAATGTCTGCTCCATTCCATAGCCCCTGTGATTTCATGGCCTTGTCTACAAATTATAGCTTGAAGAAGCTATAAGCAACAAAGCTTAGTTTTATGAAAAATTACATCATTAATAATGACATTGAAATCAACAATAAACAAGAAAGATAATTCTACCGAGTACACAAATACATAATTCCACAGCAAAGCAGGCAGCTTTAAACAATCAGACTTCCACAACATGATTCCATAAGTCACTTTACAGGACTTGAATAAACGCCTAGAAGATTGCTTTGCCAGTTTACAGTGTTATGCTTACAGGTTGTAGAGCCATCCACATCGGTAAGGAAATGAGCTGCTGCACCTGTGCTCTGATCAAATCCACTTCCTATTAGAAAGTTACAGACAGAAAATATTTTTTAAATTCTTCTGTTTTATGAGGTGTCTGTCTTACAAAATACAAAATGCCCCAATGTGTATTACCACCTGACAAAACCAAGTATGTTATTGCACTAGATTTCACAATTTCCCAACAGGAAACTGCACAATAGCCCCTACTCAGTAACACTTGTAACTGTTGGAAGACTTTTGCATTTTAGGTTCTTTCCATGGATTCTGTCAGTTCTTAATACTTGGGAAGGGTCCTCTTCCAGGTAAGTACTTTTAGCATAGAAGACAATGAGAACTGATGTTCCTTCTTCAGTCATTTTTATTTCTTGAATTGAGCTGGTTTACCGTGCTTTCCCTGTTTTCATGCTATCTTCTCTCCTGAAGCCTTTATTTATCAAGCTTCTCCCACTTTATCTACACTCTTCCCATTAGCCGAGATAACTAACTTTCTCTGTAATTCAAGCCATTTCAACTGTCATTTCAAATGTTTTCTCTCCAACTCTGCCTCTGATCTGGAACCACACAGCAAGAGCCAAAAAGAGGGGCAAAAGCCCTTTGGTGCCATCTTTTCCCTAAATAGGAATTTTGCTTCATCTGTCTTGTAAGAAGGGATTGCTCAAACTAAACTGCTATTGACACTGAATAGCATAAACACATTGGAAATATTACAGCCACTTTTAACATACCAAACTGTTGAAGCAATGATCAAGGAGAAGCAGCAGGACTGTCTGTTCATGCAGAGAGTATTCACTGTCATTTTCGACCAGTGATGCTTCCAGTATGCATTTGAAAAAGAAGGGAAAGTGTTCTGGCTTTTTTTGGAATATCTAGAAATAGAAAAGGAAGTTGATTTTAAGTCAGATTGATATAAATCATTTTACTCTTCATTCACATAACATAGCTTAAGTCCCCTAAATCCATTTATATCTCTAAAAGGAAAGCTTAGTTTTTCTTTTTTTCATTTATTCTGACCAGGTAGCACTAACAAAACTGACTAATGATCTCCTCCTGATCAAGGATCCTCACACTATGAGAATCCTTTTTTTTCCAGTACCAGAGCAAGAACTCTGCACATGCCTGAATTTTGTCAAGTGCAAAAAAAGCAAATGCTGCTGATGACGTAATGGCATCACACAGCAAAACAAAGGACTCATGCTTCGGAAGGAATATGGTGCTTTTTCATCCACTGCTTTCTCCATAAAGAACACACATTTTAAAACACCACTATGCGGCATTCCAGATGAGGTACCATTTACTTTTAATGCTACAAGCTTTGCTACCTTCTGTCAGAATAAGCAAACACACCACAAAAGCTGCAACTTGAGAATCAAAGTAAATTCCAGCTGTAACTGAAAGAAGTTACCTCCCATGCAGGGACATTCTCTCTGAACTTCTCATTCACCATACAGCAGATTGACATTAAATATGCCTTACTAGACACCTCTGGAGAATAATTAATCCATAGGTAATTTTCAAGGTACTGGCTGTGAAGAGACAAAGAATATTTCATTAGGTGCTGCCACCCACATAATCTGTCACTCATTTGAAAGAGTGCTTTTTCCTCCTTCTCCTTACACCTATCTTAATAGTTGGCAAGTAGTTCCCGATGTTACCCTCTCATTTAGGTATTGCAGCAAAACTTGTTAAACTCCATAACTGCTACAAAGAGACGGATGAGTTTCTTATCAGAAAGACACATTTGCCAGAAGGTTTTCATATGTAACAAGTGCTCATAACACAATAAAGTCATAACACAAATCCATGCTAATTTTCCAAAGGGAGAACAAAAAACCAAAAAAACCCCACAAAACTAAAAAATCTTCACTTGTCTAAAGAATGCCACATCATGCAACATTTCCTAGCATAAAGTGCAAAGGACAATTACTGTTGTCCCCCTAAATCCAAGGAACTCCACATATCATTTCACCTAGGAATTCTAAAACCTTCAAAATGTTTTAGTAAAAATACTGCTATGCCCTCAATACAGGATACACCCTACATGAGCAAGAATGAAGGACAGAAGGACAGGAAAATCTCATGTGTGGGAAGACAGGAGAGCCTGATAGACAGATGGGGGAAGTCAGGAGAAGAAAAGAGAGAACATGACTTAAAGGACAAATGGTAATAGACAGGGCTATAGTCCAGAAAGTACTAAATTTAAATTACAGGCTGGAAACACTAAGAATGTTCACAAAAAGAACAAAATCCTCTATCTCCATGGTATAGCTGGCATACAAGTTAAAGCTACCAGCAAGCTACCAGCATGCCATTTGTTAATGTCAAAACCCAAACATAGCTTCTATTTACTTTTCCACCTTTCCTAATAGAGAAATAAAAAACATACATTTGTCCTACTTTCCTAGTCTGTGATACTACTTACATATTTCAGGCTTTTGAATCAAATAATTTATCTCAACCAAAACCCACCTCATTCTCTCTGTTCACAAGATTTGTGAAATAAAATGGAGCCAACAAAACATTAAATATTGTGGTTTAAAATATGTAAATATTGCCAATATTTATTTTACATCATTTTAGATATGCTTTATAAGTTCTTCCAGGAAAGTCTGAAGTAGATGTAAAAATCTTCTAAACTAATTTCCATTTATTTTCAAATGAAAAAACATGTCAGCAATGCTGCTGCAGCAGAGTTCACTTTTACTCGCACAGTAAGAGACTTAATCTAAAAACTTCCTCTGACTTCACTGAGTTCTGATTTCAGGCTTGGTAATACATTCCATTACAGACCCAAGCTTTTTTACCTATTGCATTCATACTCTCTTCTTTGGTGCTTCACTTACACTAGAAATTCAAGACACTCTGATATGTTACTTATGCTTATGAAATTAACCCCTCCGTAAATTAAGCTCTCCTCACTACATTTTTCTAGGCACACAATGCAAGGCTTTAGTAAGTAGGAATAAATGAGAATACTAATTCAAACTGACTTACTGCCCTGCATTTGCTTCTTATCTTTACAGGTTCCTATGAAAAAATAACTTAGAATTTCACTCCAATTAAGCTTACCTGAATTCAAGAAGCATTATCTTTCTAATAGCAAATCTAAAAAGGAAAGAGTAACGAATTAACACAGGTAAGAAAGCTTCCCACACACATCACAGCTGCATAGAAAACAGCTGTGTTTTCTCTTATTTTGTTATATAACAAAACCTGTTAAAACACCTAGGAATTATTTTTGCTTCCCCTTCCATTTCCATGCAACAGCACTTGAATGCAGAAGTAACTGCTGCAACACCATGGAAGCCAAAGTTAATGCAGGTTCATTAAGCAATCAAATTCATGTTAACAAAGGAAAAAAAAAAAAAAAAAAACAAACCAAACAAACAAAAAAACCCCAAACAAACAAATAAAAAAAAAAAAAAAACAACCCCAAAACATGATGAAAGGAAAACCATCTAGATCTTTTAAATATGAAGACACTGCTTCCAATAGCCTTGAAAACACAAATTGCTAGAAGCCAACTGTCTTCTGGAAAACCACAACTATGTATTTCATCAGTTCATAATGGCACCTCTTCTCACTGACTGGAAATTGAAGTTTACTCTGATCCTGTATGGCAATTAGACTACTTTCTTAAAGGAATCATAAAGATAATTCTCTCCAGAGCCCAAACTTCTCCAGAAAAGCTCCAAACAGCTACAGTTACAACTCTTTTCTGTACACACAGCTATAGAATGCAGTTAATCTTGAAATTGTCTCCACCATCTAACATCATATTTCACTGAAGTAAGACTTGCCCTTTACAAACCAGGTAACAATAACTACTGAAAAAGCAAAGAGCTAGAGGCAGCACACTCCTCAAGTGTTTTTTTTAGTTTACACACCTTAGTGACAAAACAAGGGGTCAGCCTTCTGTAACCATCACAACAAAACCGATATAGACCTCAGCAGACTACCAGTGCAAGGAACCAAACAATATTATGTCCAACCATCAGATTTATGAGCTCAATACCTTTCTTTTTGCCTTATTCAGACTTTGAAATACCATAACTACTAAATGACTCACATGCACTGGAGTAATTTTCATCTGCTTTCAACATGTTAATGCATTTTGAAATTCTACAGAACACTAGAAACCACTTCAATATAGACAATGTGGGAATGCTTGTCTGCAAGTGAAAGTGACTAGAGCACTTACTTGGACCTGACAATTTCTTTTGTATACACATCTTCAACAACCTATGGGAAAGAATATTTAAAAAAAGTAGTTAAGAATTTTATATACTTCAAGTGATTACAGTGTATTAAGACACCTTATGCACTGAACGCTACTCTAAATTATTTACTCTCTGCTCACTGGTATTTGACCAAGTGTTGTAACAATTATGTCTCATCTCTGAAGAGTCCAGAAGCTTCACAGATGCATTCTCACAAAGAAGGGGAACTAACTTGAGGATAAGCACTACAGAGAACTGATTGGACCTTCATTCGAGTTATTCTGAAGCAACAATCAACATCTCACTGAGATTTTTACAAAAAAGTCAAACAGATATGCAAATTCTTTTATTGTCAATCTTTGGCTTACTGCTGAATTTAAAGAATAGCCTTTTAGAGTAAAGCCTGCATCAGCTCTGTCACCTCCTGTCACTCTTCCTTTTAACTGACATTTAACTACATCCAGACATTTTTACCTAGTTTTTCCAACAGGACTGAAAGAATCTGCACTATCTGTTGCAACAGGCTCACTCTCACATCAGGTGACACAGAGATGCAGTTCAAATGCTTACATACATCCTAGTTCTAACAATAACAGAAAATACTATCACAGATACTTCAAAGAGGGCAAGTAAACTGAGGCTGGAAAGGGAAATTTAGGCAAATATTCACAAGGAAAGAAACCAGATATTCAAGAACCCCACACTACAGAAAAACAAATGCATTATGACAAATTTTTGACATTCAAAACACACATATCCACCAGAACAGTAGTAAAGCTGTCTGATCAAAGCTCTCTCAAGAAGCTTTTAGAAAGAAGCATACAGCCCAGTAATACCTGCATCTTTCTTCCTTCTTTGATTTCTAAGAGTAGCCCCTCCTTTAACATCTTTTAACCGTAAAGAAAATGCTCAAAAATCTTTCACTCTTGTAAGTTCTTTACCAAAATAAACTAAACAAATAGCAGGCAGAAGAACCGCATTGTTATAGCACACCGCACACCTTCATAACAATGTCTACATTTATAAACTACAGATACATTAATAAATTACAGAGTGTTAATCAGCTGCAGACCTTCCAAGCAGTCTGCTATACTCTTATATAAAACAAGCATCACTGGGGGCTGGCACATCAGAAAATGGTTGCTCGTCATTCTTTTGCACCCCAACACAATACTAGTAGAAGTATTTACCTTTGAATCAAAAGGCAATTTTTTCTTCAAATGTGGAGCCCAGTATTTATTTGCTAACTGTATGGGGAGAAGAACAACAACAAGAAAAAGTTAAATATATCCGTTTTCAGTTGCACTGATATAATAGCTCTATAAAACCTCCCGTCCCAAACTTTATTTCACTAGTACCACACTTAATTTCAGCTTACGGTAACGATTTGTTAAATTATGCTTTCCAACAGCAAGGCTTTCAACCATTTAAGGTTTTATTCCTAAACCTTTTCCAACAGAGGTGTGATTGTCTGTAAAAACTCCAGCTGCACAGGCTGCTGTATAATAGGGTTATAATAGGTTTAGAAAAAACCGAAGTTACTTCTAGCAAATCTCACAAAAACGTGCCATGATCTTTCAGGGACAGCAACCCCCCGATTGTACACGATTACACTCCCACTGCAGAACTTCACAAAGAACTACAGACTATAGATAACGCTTTAATACCTTAAGGGTACGTGCTGTAGCCACCACTTCAAAACTCCCGAGCTATGGTGGCAAAAGCTTCCTAACCCACTTTACTCAACCTGTTTTGGTTGAAGAGGAAGGAAAGCAGCATTCCCTGCACAAAAACAATAAAATAAAACACTTGCAGGAAACCACTTAAACTATTCAGCTACAGGGAACTATCAGTAACTTTTCCAGTATAACACAAATCTGATATATTCTATAGGACCGCTCTGGTGAATTTCTCTACAGTCAGGAAACGCCAGGGGCACACGCCGTTTCCTACGTAACGCAGGCGCTAAATCTCTTTTTCCTTACTCCAAAAGGCTCTTCCCCTACCATCGACGTGCCACAAGTACTATTAAACACCGGGCGCAGCCGCGACCGAAGCGGCCTTGCCAGCACCCAGCTCCACCAGCGGAAGCCGCGGCCCGCAGATCCCCATGAGTCCTACCTGGGTCACGTACTCCGCGTTGATCTGCGACACAGTGGGAGCCACGATCTTCTTCGGCTGGGCCGAGGACGAAGGCGCCGACGCCGCCATGGTACCGCCGGGACGCGCCCCACCGCTCTCAGCCTGGGCTCCGCCAGAGACACCGCCGCGGCGGCCACCGACCGCCTCGACCTCCGGGTGAGGAGCAGCGGAGAGCGGAGAGCTTCCGGGGACAGGAGCGCTAGAGCGCCTGCGCGGAGGGGCGGCTCTGGCGCCACCTGCCGCGCCCTCCGTGCCACTGCCGCCAGTGAGCGCGGAATGGTGGCGGGGCTCCCCAGCCTGTCCCGGGGCCGAGCGCGGTAACGCGCTGCTTGCCAGCCCCAGCCAGCCCCCAGCAGCGCGGCCGCCGTTTGCAGGGACACCGCAATGCGCAGTTCAGGAGTGTCTGAAGTCTGAAAAAAAGGGACGCAGTTAGTGCAGCAGGTTGCTTCTCACCCAGCCTCCAAACGCTCTGTGAATCCACTTAGCATGACTCCTTCTATTCTATGTCTCATTTAGGGCAAAGGTTTCTGTCCACCCAACGTGGAAAAGGTCTGCGCCTACCAACATCAGACAACCGCCACCGCGATCGAAGTGTAGTTGTGGTATCTGTGCGATTCACGACCCTGAAATCCAGGAAACCTGTGGAGGAGAGGCATAGTGGGGAGGGAAAATAGCAGGTTTGCACAAGTCAGGGTCTTGGTAATGATTTAGATTAGTCTGCAAGTAACTTACTCTACTTGGTAAAGAGATTAATCAAGGAGGAAATGAAGGGACAGCCTCCCTAGAGAAGTTCTGGCGCTTTGTTTCTGCGGTCATTATCCAGCACCTGCCATTTACGTACTTCAGACTTCAGGCAGATGCCACTGGAGCCGGTTTGAATATGACCTCCTTTGTTTTGATATCAAGGTGATCTCCATTTCATTTCTTCAAGCGGAGGTTAAGCTAAGTATTCTTTTTGAAGTTGAATTAGAATGTACAATGGGAATGGGAAACGTAATGACAGCACCTTGAACAGGATCAGACAGTGGCTGCATTCAAATAAATACACCTGCTCTGTGCCGTTGCTTTAAAAGGTCCAGAAGATTTATGTTTTCTGTATGAAAACTAGTAAAATCAAAAGATAACAAAAGTACCAGTATCAAATTATGTAAATAACAAGGACTGAGCATCATTTTCTTTAATGATTGAAACCTTCAGAGAGATCTGAATTTGATGAAAAATATACGAATGTAAACCAATGTATTCAACCTGATGCTTAAATTTTGGTAAAAATCAGCACATTGAGATGCTTCGATTGAACTTAATCAGCCTAGAGTCTGTGGTTGACTTGGGCTTATTGAAATTTTTCTAGTATAACTACCTCTTTTGATGTCTGACCTTTCTCCATCGCCTGCATTCATGGACAGGTGTAGAACATGTAAGCAAAATTTACCTAAGCTCTCAGCTGGCTGGCTGAGCTATATTAGCATGTTGCTCCATCTTACTGAACTATTGAAGCTACAAATTGGTGATAAAAAAGGACAAAGAAATAAAAGTTCATTCATTACAATAGGCTGAAAATAGGAAATCTTCTGAAATTTGCTTTCAAATGGGAGTCCAAAGTTTGACTTGTGTTTAAGATGGATCGCGCAACAATTAGGAGAGGTTATGGTGGCTTGGTATCAGAGGTGACAGTAACTGATAACCTTAGTTTTCTAATCACACGCTGAAGTGCTACCCTCAAGGTGACATTTTTTCTAGAATTATTACCATGCCAGAAGTAGGCAGGCAAACAAATTTTGGACTTGGTAAATTTTCTAGAACAGCTTTGCAAGGCTAACTTAAACCTCTGACTTCTGCTTATGTGCATCTGTCAAACCCTACAAATTTCTGTATCAAAGCTGTGAAAGCTAAGGAGGGAAGTATGTTTAACGAACTTTTGGCATTTGGGCATTCCAGTGAGGAGGAGGTTGGTTGCCTTAAACCTCACTACAGTGTGGCAACAGAGGTCATTCCAGAGGGCAAATCAGAACTAATTCTCTGAAGTAGCTTCTGATACCAGAAACTAGTATTAGATGCCTAATGTTAGGCAATACGATTACACCTCTCAGTGGCAATGTCAGATAAAGTGATAAAGATCTCTTCCCTATAAATAATGCATCAAATACTTCTCTGCAAGGAGTATTGTTTAGTTAGAGTGCTGGGACAGCAGCACTACAAATGAATAGCTGAAGAATAAATTAATGCTTTGGCAAAATGCATTGCTATCAAGCCTCAAGAGGAGCTGAACCTTTAAAGAGGAGTTGTGGTGAGACTGGGCATAATGACTCACAGCGTTGTACTTACATCCCTATCTGCAACTTTCACCCCAGCTTGAAATACCTCAGCTTGCAAATGTCTATTAAGACTGGTCTCTCAAATGCTATGCTCAGTTTACCCCAGAGTGGAGGCACATCTGTCACCTTCCATCCCAAACTGCTTTGTAGTCGAGGGAAAAATAAAGTCCTGCATCCCATTGTCCCCGTAGCTTTCAGTGAAGTCCCCAATTTTTCTATATTCGTTGACTTAACACATCAAGAAAATCAAGTATTTCTTCTCTTCAAAAAATCTGTTAATTCATTCATGAAGACATGTATTATTTAATAAGTCACACATTTCAGTAAATGCAGTTTTCAAGGCTATTATTCATTTCTAGGCTACATACAGTTCTGGTCAATTTATATTCAATGCTGCTTTCTTGCTTAATTAGCTCTTTTTGTTTTGGATGCTTGCCCTTCTATATTCTTGTAGCTAGAAAAAATATGCTTTTCTCCTCTTCTTTTTAAACTTTACAAGCCAAGATCATCAATAAGTTGGACATGGCTTTTATCTCAATGACACTCTCTGGAATGCAGTGGGTCAGGAAGCATCTAGTGATAATCAGGTGGTGTTGATTCTGCGTTCTGTCCTGTCCACCTTTGGGCTTTTATCTCAGTGACACTCCCTGGAACACAGTGGGTCAGGAAACATCTAGTGATAATCAGATACTGTTGATTCTATGTTCTGTCCTGTCTACCTTTTAGATTATTTTAGGTTCTACCTAGAGTCACAGAAATTATTAATTTCAAGCAATGATAACTCCAAACAATTCATCTGTAAGTATTTCTAATATTAATTGATCATAACTGTTTCAGGGTCTTCAGTGAGACATGGCCACAAACTAGATTCAGCAGCTACATACTTCTAATATAGGTTTCACTTTTTACTGTTTCTCTTTCACACACACACACACACACACACACACACACACACACACACACACACTTATCCTTTGAGTCTTTTATCTTTCAGCTTCTCAGACATAAGTAAACTCTGCACTGAGATGCAGAGTCAGTATGGATATTATCTTGGACCTATGTAAACTCTGGTGGGAAAGCTTTGCTTGAAGGATAACCTACAAAGCTTATCCTTCATAGCAGTTAACATTCACATAAACTAAACATTCAGCCTGTTCATTATAGCTTTAATTCAGTCACGTCCCATTGCTTTTACTATTTTCTTTATATGCATTCTTCTAGTCCAAAACTTTGTCACTGTATTCATCTCATTAAATATGGGTACTCACTCAGTATGTGTACTTCCACTCAGCAAATATGATGCCTTAGTTTAGTAACAGATGCTTCTTAAAATATTTAGAATTTTAAAGTGTAAAGAAGCCATCAGTAGCGTTCTGATTTGTGTATAAATATTTATTTAGCACACGTTCTGGCCAATGTACTGCCCTTGATTTTTGTGTAAAACTCACAGTAACTTCAATAGAAATTCTGAGCTCATGACTAGAAGAAAATATGGTTAATTCAGCAACCCAGCTGCTTTTACATCCCAGAATAGCAAGCAGTGCCTCTAGTGAAGGAGGTGGGGAAAGTAAGAGAGTTTGTCATTCTTAGCTTTCTGTAGCTGGGCTCACATTTGGATAACAGCTCAAGTTAGAGAAGGCTCTGGGCTATTCTAATTCTCTTAAGAGACATCTAGTTAGGTTCCTACCAACTGAAGCAGAACAGTGGTATGAAGACAAGAAACTAATGGCCAGTAAAGCTCTAGAAATATTTGCTCAAAATCCCACAAGAGGCTGTTATGTGGTAAAATTTCTATGGAACAAAAAAATAATGTGAGAGAAATCTGTTTGATGGAGGAATAGGAGGTCATCAATGAAATGAGATTCTAAGGCAAGTAACTTCCTTTCTGCTAGCACTGGAGAAATGTTGTGGGAAGCTGAATCTATTTCCAGCATCATTGTGAGGCAGATTCTCAATCACATCCTTTCTCACAATATAGAAAAAAATACAGATTGCAGACAAAACTGAAGCATATCTAATACGCAGCATAAAACTTAAATCAGGAGAGAACAGTTCTAAGATGCTGAGAGCCAGCTCCAGTCTCCTAAAGCTTTCATCTGTGCCCTTCTCCGTATTTTCTGGGCTTTTGCTAGTCATTTCTGTTTAGCACGCCAGGATTTTAAGAGAGGATAAAATGACAATAAAACAGAATAGCTATTGAGAAGACCAAAACTCACATTGATGTAATACTGAAAAATAATTTATTAACTTATAATATTTTACTGAAAAAAAAACAAAACCCCACAACCAAAAATCACCTTCTATTGTGATATAAACTATTACATGACAAATTGGTTTAGCTTATTGGCAAATTCATATTTTTCCTCTGCTAATTGCACAGCATCACACACAGTATTCAGTGCCTGAGGGAATTCTTACAAAGCCATTCTCACCTCTCAGGTAACTGCTACTATACAGACCAAGAGTATAAAATACAAGAAAAAGTGCACTACGGCAAACAAGATTGCCAAGATACTAATCCAAAGTTGATCCCAAAGTTACAAAAAAATCGTAACATTTTGATCTTAAAAATTATCCTCAAAATGACTGATACACTTGAAGAGTCTAGCTGGCTTAGTAGATTTCTACTCAATTTAGTATGACTACCGTTACTAACAGGAATCTCTCTGCTCAGGAACCTCTTATAATCAAAATAAAAGTCAAAATTGGGGAAATCATCCGAGTTCCTATAACTAAGCAGGCTACTTTTGCAAGCACATACTAATCATTAAAACTTCTACTTTTATAAAAAAAAATGCACTAATAATACAAATTTGCATAGCAGGAAGATAGCGCTTTCCTTGACGCCAACAGAAACTGAGTGCAATGCATTAGCACTACAAACGGGAAACACCACTGATACTTTATTACACAGTAGTGGCCACATAATTCTCTGTATTCCCCTGCTTTACTATGTGAGCAAAGTACATTCCAGTGCCAAATCCGGAGAAGCATTCATAGGCAAAGCTGGATAGCCACCATTTCCATATGCTATTGCTGTCCTACACACCCAGACCACTTTCAATGGAGAATGACCAGCCACAGTGTACATCATAGCCAGTCAGCTACTCCCATCTCATGCACCCACATCATCAGGCAACATTTTGCATGCCATGGCAGCATATGTGCAAAAACCAGCTTCATGAGCCTCCACAAGTCACACACGGCGTTTCACAGGCCCATACAGATTTGGACGAGGGGCACTGAAAGGATTCCAGTGAAGAGGAAAAATTTCAGTAGCATATCCAAATTGTGTCAGGTGTATAGCAGAATCAAGCCACACATTAGCATATCCTAGAGGCAGATAGGAACTGGAATGGCCAGAGTACACAAGTAAAACAGCATTTAAAGACTTGAAGTAACTCAGAACAAACAAAATGACACTTTCATGTTAGAACAGCAGTTTTTGAGCAAGGAAAGGATCAATTCTATTTATGAGTGATTTTGTTGGCATAAGGCCGACTTCTTCACTCGCATGGACTTTGAAGATTCACTTTTTTAACACACGCTAAGAAAGATGCTGTTTAAAAGCTACTTGACAGAACTAGTCATTATATGAAGAAGTACAATTAATTTGCTCAACCTGGAGAAAATAAGGTATGTGAGAGCAGAGAGAAGTCACTTCGGTAACTTCAATTTTCCTTATGATAACTGCCTCTCAAACACATCTCAACTATAGCCATCAGACCATAAAAAAAGGCTATTAAGGTAAAACTTGCACTTAAAAAATCCACAAAACCTTGTGCTAGGAATATGAACCGTGACCCCTTTAGTTATTTAGGAGATCTAGGCATTTTCAACATTATTACAAGGGGCCATTAGAAAGACTGAACCCATAGTCTTTATTGATTTAAGAGTCATCGAACTGTACTTATCTAAGTGTTACTCAAGAGAGCTACTGTTGCGAGATTATGACTTTCAGAGTTTTACATTTATACCAGAAAATAGCCAAGAAAACTAAACATTAAGTCCAGCACCTAAATTTGAAGCCTAACATCTCTTTAACTTCAATTACATTTTTTTTTTTTGTGCTTGTTTCCCATTTGCTTCACTAAGTTTTCTTGTTGGCTCTGGGTATAATAGTGAGAGCAGATCACAGACAAGTGAAAAAACAAACACTCTGTGAGAAGCTGGTACAAAAGCGATTAAACAGATTTTCTGTGGTTCATGATGGCTTTTCTTCCTTTCTGAATTTTCCCCTAGGCATACATAGGAATACTTACATATATATTTTGCATTTTTTCATTTTCTGCAGACATTGCAAGGAAAGCACAGCAATCAAATCATAAATATTTTAAAGTTATCCATTGCCACATTTCCTAGATACAAAATGAATGATGTGATCAGTTAGTACTGCAGTTCTAGTGAATTTAGTATTTTATTCTTTGTCTTAAACAAAAAAAGTACTTTTACCTTTTTTCTGTTTTAAAATATTTGACCTTTTGTTTATTCACACAGAACTACATTGAAGCTGAACCCAAATAACTTGAGAGTTTCTCCTTGGGGAGAGCTCAGTATTAACACATGAGAACCCACTGTTTTCCTGTTTACAATAT